>CAUDMG010003841.1:1147500-1271429 GCA_958450375.1 Homarus gammarus
CATGCACGATGTCTGCAATGTGCCATTGCTGCAAAGCCTTCACAACAGCTTTTGCTGTATCCTTGACTATGTCATGCAGGAGATGTCAGTTTGTGTCCCTGGGAATTCTTCTGTAGTTTCTTCGGGTCATGTTCACTCTGTGGTTGAGCTCTTTCACCCTGGGTCAGTAGTACCAGTAATCCTTGTACTGTCTTGATGTAGGTTTTGTTTTTGGAATAGCCTCCTCTGCCGCTTTAGTGAAAGGCCTCGACCAACTGTTGGTGGAGGTCTCGTTCACGGGTGCTGCACCAGCCGGCTGTGATTTGGCGCGCCACTTAGACAGGTGTTTCCTATAGAGTTCCCAGTCCGCATTTTGGGTATTGTATCTCCATCTCGGAGGGGGTGGAGTGGGGAGTTTGTTCACATTCAGTGTTGTTAGGGTGGCAAAGTGGTTGCTGGTCAGCGTGGGGTGTAGCTGCCAGGAGGCCGAGGGCTGTAGTGCATTGGAGACGAAGGTTAGATCGAGCCTTCCTCCCCTAATGAGGGTGGACTCTCCGGTGTTTAGATTGACGATCTCTGGTGTGTCTTGAAAGGCGGTGTGTAGGTGTAGGCCGTCTTCATTTGTGGAGCTTACCGAGCTTAGGAAGGGATGATGTGCATTGAAATCCCCTGCTATGAGTGTGGCGTGGTTAGCGGCCGAAGCGAATAATTGAGTCACCTCCAGAGAGCCCCTTGGGTTCTTGTAGATGCCGTGGACAGTTATTTCCCGTTCTTGGAGGGTTACTGATGATTGTGATGGGATGGAGAGAAGAGAGCCATTGGCTCATGAGGGTGGAGGACGGTGTAGGAGGAAGGTGAGAGTTAGGAAGTGGGAAATAAAGCGGGAGATTAATAGCAGGTTGGCTGTCCACCTTGCGGGGACGGGGTTTAGTCTGCCTGTCAGCATTTCAGGTCCACTACAGCAAGGAAAGGGAAGCAAAGCTAATCTAAGCTAAGGTAGTTTGTGGTGTTTGGGGAGGGGGGGCCCTCCATGTCCTTTGAGTCTCTTGGTTTTCATTTTGTATATATTGGTTCTGGTTCTGTGTTGTCATATGTTATGCTCTTTGGCCACCAGTTGTGTGTTCTGGTCATGTCTTCTTGCAATAATTGATGGAATATGGAGTCTTCTAGTTCTTGTAGCTTTTCTCATATTGCTCATGCTTGATTATGTGTTCTGTTGTTGATTATGGTTAGGATATGTTCTGTGTGTAGCTCGCTGGAATTTTTTGTATATGGTGGTCTGAGTTTTGCTGCTCTTCTGAGGGCTACGTTTTGGACTGCTTGTATTTTGAGTTTATTTGATTTTGTTATAGCGTTGAGTGGAATTGGGGGATATTCCAGGTGTGGTCTGACTAGTGCTTTGTAAAGGTGTAGTTGTGCATTAGTGTTTAATTTGCGGAATATTCTGAGTTTATTTGTTGGGTCTTGGCTTTTGCAATTCTTTCTGTGATATGTAGTACTATGCCGTTCTTTGTAATTTTGAGGCTGAGGATTTCCCATTTTCTGTGTATGATATATTTTGATTGTTGACCATGATTGGGTAAGGTCTGGTTTTAGCTACATGAATTATCTTCAGTTTTTGCGTGTTTGTTTTAATTTTCTACTTCCTTTCATAATTGCTTAGGGTTTCTATTTCTTTTCTTGTTCTGATTGCCATCATTTGCTTGGATTTCCCTGGGTATTGTATGATTTGGATTATGTAGTCTGCGTATGCAATTTACTCTGAGTTTCTTGGTTTGGGCATGTCCGCTGTATATATGGTGTACAGTATAGTGTTGGTGATATGTTGCTGCCTTGGGGTACTCCACTATAAAGTGTGAAGTTTTGACCTATGTAGATGTCGATGGTGAGTTTGCATTGTCTGTTGTCAAGGATGTAGCAGAGGAGAGCCGTGGTGTTGGGTGGCATGTTAAGTTGGATGATTTTGTATTTGAGCCCTTCATGCCATACTTTGTCGAAGGCTTTGCTAATATTGTAGTGGATACTCTCCCCTACAACTGCTGACTAATCACTCTACTCCACTCGCCAGAACCAGCAAGACCTCTCAGCAAGCTCCTCACCACACAGCAACTTCCTAGCACCGTACTGTACTTACAATAATATATAAACTAATACGGAAAACGCCATTGTGAGTTTCCCTTCTTACCTCCATCCTTAGTGCGAGATCTGCATGCACGTATGTATGTGAGCCCTACAAACAGAAAATAGACAAACAAAGAGAAACTTGACAACTGGCCACATACATTACGGTACAATTTGTGACCCCCGGAGCTGGGAAGACCACTCTCTCTCTGCTGCCATACCCCCGGAGCTGTGAAAACCGCGCTCTCTCTGCTGTCATACCCCCGTAGCTGTGAGGACTGCCCTCTCTCTGCTGGCATTGTTGGCCAACTGACTTGACCGGACCACCCGCCACGGACATCGTCGACAACATCTCACGAGCGTTTTCGGTTTATCAAGCATTAGTTTGCCCTCCCCACTGGTGGTGTGAGTAACCCACACCCCAGCTGGAGAGCAGCTATAGCGTGACATTCCAGACGTGGTTTGATTTCTTTTCCTTCTTTTTTCGCTCTGGCCTAGGGACCTGTACCCTCAAAAGTGTATTCGTCCTGCGGTCCCCCCTGTAACTGTTCACCTCCCTCCCAGGAGATTGTGAACACGAAAGGGGATTGGAGCAAGCACCCATCCCTCTGGCTAGCCTTCCCAGGAAAACCGTGATCGTGCGGGTCCACCTGGCAAGAGGGTAGCAATCCTCATTCTTACCCAATAAGTGTGACGCACTCTCACAAGAATGGATGAGAAACGGATCACTCTCCCAGTCTTCAATCACAACATTGAAGACTGGCTAATCCACATGGAGGCAGCTCTCATCGGCTCAACAGCTACAGACAAACAGAAGAACGTCGCCCTGGTCTGTTCCCTACCAACAGAAGTCGCCACGCAAGTCTCAGACACCATCACCAACCCTCCAGCTGACAACAAATTCGCAGCTCTACGAGATGCTCTCAAGAGACGATACCAGCAGCCTGACACCAGTCTCCTACAAGACCTAACCTGTCTCTCCCTCGGCAACTCAACGCCTGCACGTCTCTGGGACGAGATGCAGAGACTGAACTCCCGCCACACAGACAGGCTTCCTGACACTATCCTGCGCCAGCTTCACACTCAGAAGCTCCCTGAAAAAGTTCGTCTCGTCCTCTCGTCGACCTATGCAGCCACGGCAGACAGAGTATTCCACGAATACACTGCTGTGCGCCAAGCTGCCCAAACAACTTGGCGGCCACACCGTCACTTTCCTCCGGTCTCGTCAACATGATCAATTCTCCCCAGACGAGCAACACCTCACAAGACACGAGGGACCTGCTACAGTCCCTACACCGCAGGATGGACACCCTCGAGCAGCTCTGCTCCTCCAAGCCTGCAGCTGCTCCTGTTCCTGCCTCACGCACTGTGTCCTACCGACCCCAACACCCCTGTCCTGCCTCAGACGCCGCCGCCAGCCCCCAGCACAGTGTACCTACCCTCTGTTGGTACCATCAACGTTTTGGTGCTAAGGTGCTAACGCTAGACGCTGTGAGGCTCCCAGCAACTACACGAGGAAACGACATCGACGGAGATTGGTAGACGTCATAACCGCCGACACTATCAAGCAGCACATCACATGCCTTACTCCTGACCTTGACCACTTCACTCCTGCTGCCCGTTACGACCTACTACAAGCACTACGACAGGCAGTTTCGGCATTCAAGGCTACTGCCTCACGCTAGCCTTCCCATCGCCCTGAACACATTCATCCCGCACCTCCTTCGCCAGTCTGCCCACCATTGCTGCTTACAGCACCACCTCGCCCACAACATTTCTGGGTACCCTCTTTTCATCCTCAGGTACCTACTGCTTCTGACGTGGACCATGCTCCTGACGTGGACCCTGCTCCTGATGAGGATCCTGCAGCCGGCCCTATGGACCCAGACACCCTACCCTGCGCCCGTGAGGACTTTGCACCTGCCGTGAGAGAAGCACCACATTCCTAGCCTGTTCAACCTTCTCTCCTCTACAACCCTCCTTCTCCCACAGATTCCACGTCACTAGACAGAGTCGTCTCCCGTAGTGGCCGACTGATTCACATCCCCGCCCGTTATGTCTCACATGTGGGATACAACCCAGCCGACAACAAGTCTCCTGCAGCGCTCGGAGGGGAGGAGGAGTATTGTAGTGGGTACTCTCCCCTACAACTGCTGACTGATCACTCTACTCCACTCGCCAGAACCAGCAAGACATCTCAACAAGCTCCTCAACCAACAAGACCTCTTAGCAAGCTCCTCACCACACAGCAACTCCCTATCAGCATACTGCACTTTCAATATATATCCCAAGCCCACCCATGACCATAAGAATATCTTAATATTACCATTTCACAAAACTTTCTCACACATTCCGGCACAGCTAAAATCTTGGAACGTCAATGTGGCATTTAAAAACTCATGCACTGTTAAACAAATGTTAATCAAGAACTCCCCCAACAACACAATTGGTTGCATTTATAAAGTTCCTTGCAAGGAATGTAATATGTTTTACTTAGGCCAGACAGGTAAAGATCTTGTAACTAGAATTAAACAACACAAATACAGTGTTAGGACAGGCCAGGAATCCAATGCTCTGTTTGTTCATTTGAGGGATAACAAGCATTGCATTGACTGGGATAATGCCTCCTCAATATTACCATGTAATTCAATTGATAGTAGGAACATCATAGAATCTAGTCTTATTAAACATACCGAAGCATTCAACATGAATTTGAGTAACGGCATGTACAAGCTGGACAACTTTGTAATTAAGAAGATTTGTGATCAGGTGAGAGGGCGGGTCACTGTCCCATCTGACCCAACCACCAACCGTTGTGTGCCATTTAAAGATTAGTAGGGTCATTACCTGACCATTGTGGACCTGGTCTCACCCTCCTCTGTATATATTCATCTTGTTTTGCATTACTCTATCTAGTCTGTACTCACCCCTGAAGATGTGAATTACACGAAAGCGCTTGGGAACTTCGTGTTTTCTTCTTTCCTGGTGGGTATCAGCATATATATATATATAATCAACACCTCACCCCGCCAGGATTCGAACCCACGGCCCACGACTGTGACCGGGGAACACTACCTCTGGGCCACCAGGATACTGCTTTTAGTATCCCGGTGACCCAGAGGTAGCATTCCCCTGTCACAGTCATGGGCCGTGGGTTTGAATCCTGGCTGGGTGAGGTGTTGATTATATGTAGAAGTCTGCGTGCTTTATTGGCCAAATGAAATATATATATATATATATATATATATATATATATATATATATATATATATATATATATATATATATATATATATATATATATATATATATATATATATATATATATTATATATATATATATATATATATATATATATCTATATATATATATATATATATCTATATATATATATATATATATATATATATATATATATATATAAATATATGTAAATATATATATATACAGGGTTTCCCATCAGTTTCCATACAACGTATCACCAACGCCATTACAAGCTTAACTCCAGCTGTGCTTGAACGTGTTCTTCAGCAGTGGAGGACACGCATTGAAGAGTGTTTTCAACAGAATGGCAGTCATGTAGAGCATATCATATAAATAAAAATGGATTTTCATATAAAATTTATTTTTCCTATGTATGGAAATTTATGGGACACCCGTGTATATATATATATATATATATATATATATATATATATATTATATATATATATATATATATATATATATATATGGAAAACGCCATTGTGAGTTTCCCTTCTCACCTCCATCCTTAGTGCGAGATCTACATGTACGTATGTATGTGACCCCTACAAACAGAAAATAGACAAACAAAGAGAAACTTGACAACTGGCCACATAAAGTACGTTACAATATCTCTGAGTTTTATGTTGCACTGGTTTCTGTTGCTGGCTGCATTTGCGATGGATTCGTATATTAAGGCTATTGCAGTGTTGGTGCCTCGGCTTTTCCTAAAGCCGTGTTGTCTCTCGTTGTATATACCTTCATACTCTAGGTGGTTTCTTAGTCTCTGGTTTATTATTTTTTCAAGGATTTTGCCAGGTGTTTCGAGGAGTGATATGGGTCTGTAGTTTACTGCCTGTGTTGGGTTCTTTCCTTGTTTTGGAATGAGTCTTATTTTTGCCATTTTAAATTTGGATGGGAATAGTAATTCGCTTGCTATTGAAGCATTGAAGATGTCTGTAAGCCTTTTGATCATTGGTGGTGGTATGTTTTGCAGCACGGTTTTGTTTATTTGACTTTTTCCGGGTGATAAATTTTTGAAGCTGGCAATTGTTTTTGTGATGTCGTGTGTGGTTATTGGAGCAATTAGTGGGTCGTTATTGTCTAACGTGTTGAGGTTGATTGTCCTGGATTGTTGCCATTTGTCTGTGTTTTGGTTCATGTGTGTTTCCACCAAATGTTCTGTTTCTCTGCAGAAGTTTCGGTTGTCCTCATCCGTGATTTGGTAGATGCTGCTCCAAAATGTTCTGAATATTGGTTCCTTGAGTTTTGGTCCTGTTATCTTTTTGCCGTTGTTGTCTATAAAGTAGCTGCTCTCCTCTGAGTTGGTTTCCATGAGATTTTTTATTTTAGTCCAGAAGGCTTTTGGGTTTTTGTAGTCTGCTTGTGTGTTGGTTATTAGATGATTCCATTTCTCGTTGTTTTACTTTGCATCTTTCTAGTAATTCCTCTTTGAGATTTCCATACAATACAGTGATGTGTGGGCTCCAAGGATGTGTTTTTATAAAGTCATGTAGATTGGTGAATCTGGTTTGGATGATTTTTTCTTCGTGTGTTAATTGTACATATGGTAGTGTGCGATATGTTATTTTTGGGATGTTGTTTTTCATGGCTGTTGTGATTTTCGAATACCAGGTTTCTAAGGCAATATCCATCTCGTTGGTGTTTTTGTTGTGGAAAGTTATTGTTTCATCGGTGTTGAGGGCTGTTTTGAACTTTCCCAGTTAGCTCTACTAAATGAATATCTTGGTGTCGAGGGAATTTGCATTGGAGATGTGGAAAAAGTTGCTACTATGGGTATGTGGTCACTGGTGCTGGCGGGTCCAGGTTTTATGTGTGTGTGAAAATAGTGGTGTCTGTTTGTCAGAATTATGTCGTGATTCCCAGAGTCTCCCGGTGTTATGAAAGTTTGAAAGTCTGGGTCTAGGTGTGTAATGCTGCCTTGCTCGATTAGGTTGTGCAGTATTACTCCAACAGGGTTTCTGTTGTGATGTCCAAGGGTTGTGTGTCGAGAGTTCAAATCGCCTTGGAAGTATGCCGGGCTGTTTCGTCTGATTAGTTTTAGGAGGTCTCCTGTCGGGAATATTGGTCTTCTGAATGGTAGGTATGATGTTCCTATTATTATTGGTCCTTTGGTGGTGTTTATTTCTTCTGCCAGGAAGTTACCTTGGAAGATGTCAATTATTTTGTGCTGAATCGTTCGTTTAATTGCTATTGCTGTCCCGTCATGTAGTTCTTCGTAGATGTTTCTTTGGTAGACGTGATAATTAAATAATTTGTTTTTTTCGTTGTCTTTTCGCCTGTGTGCATGAATAAGAATGATGTCTGGGTCTATTATGCTGTATAAGTTAATGAGTTCTGTTTTCCTCGCTAGGGTCCAGGCAAGAACGTTGTGTTGGATTATCTTTAATGATTTGTTTTGAAAAGTTGTGGATCCGAGAACTTGGTGCAGGGTGTTTGCTGGCTCGTGTATCTCCTGGCTAGTGTCTATTTCTTTCTTCCTTTAGTCCCGTTCTGATTTTTTGAACTTAGTTTTGTCTACCCTTTCAATTTTGTTATATTTGGTGTTTATTAGTCCTGCATTTATCAACGTTTCTATGTAGGATTCTTCTACCCTGGCATATTCGTAGGTGAATATGGCTGTGCCTTCCTTGATTTCCTGCAGAAGTCTATCACTTGATATTGTAAGTGGTGTGTTAACTGAGTAGAGACAGATACCGATCTCATCTCCTAGGTCTGCTAACCTGTACTTTGGTTGGTGAAGATGGGGGGGAGGGGGCACAATAGCCAGTGTGGTATTCTTTTCTTGTTTTCATTTTGGTTGGGTCAGCTTTGGCAGTTTGTGGTTTCTCTGTCTGCTGAGTTGTGGGATCTGATGATTTGTGGTGTGGTGTGACTGATTGGCTAATTGGGTCTATTTCCATCACGTTTTCTTCTATGAAAAGTTTGGTTGTTTGCTCCTGTGGCTGAGTTATTCCCAAGCTATTCTTGGCAGCAAACATTTCCCTGATCGTTTTTCCAAAGGATCCTGGCTTTGCGATGTTGTTGATGTGTGCATGAATAATAGTGGTTAGTATTGTGAATGGGTGAATGGTAGTCCTTCTCTCAAATTAAGGTATGTAGGTTGCATGAGGGGGTGAATCGGCTGGATTGTCCAATTAACCAGGCCGTTCACATATTTTTATTATTTGGGTTTAAGTAACGAAACCCAACTGTAGTTCTTTGTTTTATTATAAAAGGATTGTATCTATAATTCCTGAGTGTAGATCGACCGTAAGTTCCACTATATATGAGTGAATGAGAAAGGGACGGCGTTTATGTAATATAAACGTTAGATCACGTCCTTACGATATAAGTTGCTGTGAGTGACTCATGAGTAGTGACCCATCGAGGAGAACAGTATGGGTACGTCGTTCCCCCTCGAGGGAAGACGGAGCCATCCACTGTGGCTCTCAAATAACGTCTTCCTCTAGTCAAGGATATCAAACTACTGCTCGCTTCAGGTGGCCAGAGAGCTGGCTACTTATGCCTTTACTCAGCATAGTATGACGCAGCTTCCCGTGGGCACACCTTATCACGTGCATTGAACATGTCACCTCATAGCCAGTGGAAAGTTATAGGGTGGTGAATCTGAATATAATATCAGATGTATTGACCCATTTATATAATATGTTCTGTTGATGAGACAGGGGCCCATTACATCGCTCGGTCACCTACCAGCCGAGCTCCGTGAGGCCTAAATAATCTCACTGAGTACAGTACATCCTATACAACCCAAACCATGTTATACACAGAGGTGTAGACACTAAGCTGGGGATTCCACTACGGTAGGGGTATTAGCTACTACAGGTGACCTATACTTTAGTGCCTTTTGGGTTAAAATAGAATGAACACTTTTCATCTTGGATGACACTGACTGAAAACAGAAAAGAAACTTGATGTAAAACACAAACATTACTACCAATATCAAAAGCAACATGGCAGAAATAATCTTCGCCTATTTCGTGGTTAAGAACGCACCTTCTGAGCAATGTACAACTTTTGCTACTGTCATCACACTAGATGAATGAGTGTGTGGTGCTTAAGACTCTTTCAACGAAACATTCATTTTTGCAGAGAACAATGGTACTGAGTTGTGAAGGGTACTACACGGCATGGCTGAAAATTTAAGTCTGTGATACTTTTGTAGAACTATCATATTTTTATTTCAAGAAGATGTGTCATTGACATCATTTAAAATATGTAGTTTGAAACTTTAGTATATATTAACATAAGTAAGCACTTACAACAATGAAATTAACCTATTGATGTCCTATCAATGTGATGGCATGTCTTGAACGTGTAAATGTGTGTATATACTTTATGTATGCCTAGATACTACCTATATATTGTAGGCTTGATTGAAGAATCCTTTCTAGAATTTCTTGATGATGTGAAATTGTTGCCGCAATCCTGGAGACTTGTGTGTGTGTCGCTCACAGTAGACACAGCTGATTCCAAGGTCAGGTGACTGGGTCAATGTTCACAAAAATCCTGAGTACAGCAAACCGCCGCTCTTGGTCACACAAGGACATCCACCATACCTCGTGTTTCGAAGCCGGATTTGGTAAAACGTTACTCTGATCACCTAAGAGGCACTGGTATTCCCCAATTGGAGGTTCACGGCGTCATAAGCTCGATGAACAGCCTTTGTGTGAAATATAACAAAATCTAGGAATGCTTTTAGTGTCCTGGTGGTCTAGAGGTAGCGTTACCCCGTCACACACATAAGATCGTGGGTTCGTGTCCTGGCGGGGTGAGATTGTTGATTATATGTAGAAGTCCATGGGCTTTATGGGCTAATGAAATATATATGGATGTCAGGGCAGAAACGATCTTCCTGCTCGTTACCGCTGCTAACTCTCTCGTTTGCTGGTGCGACCCCCACTTGGGGGAGGTTGGACAGAGGTGAGAACGGCAGCGACTACCTGTGTCACCCGGAGATCCACCCCCAGCCGCCATACAGTCACTATCTAGCCACCCAGCTGTTTGTCAAATTCTGGCTGTGATCTCATCATAGGTCCTGGTTTCGTGGGCTGTGTCCCCAGACCTTCACCTATCGACTGTCAATTCTCTGGTCATCTACCACTACCGCATACTACCACCGTCAGTTCATCTCCTCTGTCTGTGCAATCGGCCGATGTCGCTCTAGTGTGGAGTTGAATGGACGCTTCCCTACCCTGAGTGTGGATCACCTTGTTACAGAACCTTCCCCCAGGGCCCTGTCGTAGAAAATATCTGTTCATTGTTTGATTCTACTGTTTGATTCCATTAATTGCTGACCCCTTTTATTGTTTGATTCTATCAGTTGTTGACTCCCATTAACTGCTTGATTTCATTATTTGTTTGATTCTATTAATTGCTGAATCCCATTAATTGTTTGCTTCCCTTTAATTGTTTTGCTTCCTTTAATTGTTTGCTTCCCTTTATTGTTTGACTCCATTAACTGTTGACTGCATTAATTGTTTGACTCCCGTAATTGTTACTTGATGTTTGTTGAGTGGTGTCAGAGTTTTGTGTTATATTTTTTATAGTAAAGAGATGTCAATCTCAAACGGTTGCTTGTTATTCCTCAGACAACCATGGTCCTTGACTTTCCTTTATTAAGATCCTGATTGGTCTGGTAAGGGATTTCTATCCCTAATTCCCAGGCCTTTACAATGGAACCTTGTGTTTCGAAGCCGGATTTGGTAAAACTTTACTCTGATCACCTAAGAGGCACGGGTATTCCCCAATTGGAGGTTCACGGCTCCATAAGCTCCATGAATAAGCTTTGTGTGAAATATAACAAAGTCTAGGAATGCTTTTCGTGTCCTGGTGGTCTAGAGGTAGCGTTCCCGGGTCACACACATAAAATCGTGGGTTCGTGTCCTGGCTTGGTGAGGTTGTTGATTATATGTAGAAGTCTGCACGATTTATGGGCTAATGAAATATGTATATATATATATATATATATATATATATATATATATATATATATATGCTGATAATCACAAGGAAAGAAGAAAACACGAAGTTCCCAAGAGCTTTCGTGTAATTCACATCTTCAAGGGTGAGTACTGTATGTATATTATGTATGCTGGATTATATGTCATGTATGTATATTATGTATGTGCTCCATTTATGTAGCTAGCAGCGTGTGGCAATGTTATTACCATATCCCACATGCTTAATTAATGTGCCTGGCGACGTATGGAAGCTGCTAATGTATCACTTGCCATACGTCGCCTATAGCAGTTGACCAGCAGGAGCCTAGCCGGGGAGACCGCTGCTCTCCTTTGTGTACATACTCTTATCCAGTAAACCGAACCTACAAAACTATACAGGTGTTTGTGTTCTCTCCTGTATATAGAACTTATTATTCAGAACCTAACATGGCGCAGTGATCCGATCTTACTGGATAATTACGAGTGATAGTGCAAAGTTTGTAGAAAGCCGGCTAGGGACTCTCGCTTGGGTCAACTCCCGCGCGTCAGCTCTCCTCGAAGAATTTAGCAACTTTGAGCAGTGTCAGTGATTTTCTGTGAAGTGTTTAGTGCATTGTGTGTTCGTGCCATTCATGTGTGACCTTGTTCTAAAGGATTCCCAAGGTATACGGCACGTTCTGGGCATTTGTAAGGAGTAGAGTTCAGTGCACCCGTCTCTGACCGCGTTCTGAGGGTAACTAGACTGACTGGGAGTCGCCGCGCCTCTCTCTCCACCCCCTCACAGCGCCGCCTCCACCCCCCCTCACAGCTGGGGTGAGACGCTCTACCCGCCCAGGACACACACTCACTCACACACATACATGTACTAACACTCGCTGACCGCGCGGCTTCCTTATATATATTTTATATATATAACCTACTTATCTGTGTATTTAATTAATATTTTGTCTGAAATCTTGTTGATACGACGGGCTGACCGGTCAACACTGATTTAAGACATAGTACACAGAGGAAGTAGTTATGTCTCACGCCTTACGTAGCCGTGGACCCAGCGTCTGGATGACTCAGGCGGGTGATAGCCCCGCAGAGATGGATGACCAGGCCGGCCACGACGCTCCAGCCCCCACATCGCGCAGTCCCTCACCTCAATATTCAGCGTTGTCTCCAGAGATAATTGCTTTACTGAAGTTTATGAGAGATGAGAAACGCGAGGATGAAGCCCACAGACGTTTGGCGGATGAGCACAGAAGGCAAGCAGAGGCAGAACGAGACAACCAACGGAGATTGGAAGACAGTGAACGGTTTGAAGCCTTGATATCTCGCCTCACTGTTAACCAAGCCCCTGGCTCTAACACTGCCTCGGTACTGACTGGTTCAGATACCTCATCCATGCTTCCTTCACACCCCCCAGCCCCACCTAAAGCAGCAGCTCAAACACCGCCCATCTTGAAGCCTGATGTGAATTTCCAGACTTTTCGTGAATGGCGGCGACGGTGGACTGATTATTCTACAATGGTGGATCTCCAGAGTTTGTCACAGCCTAAACAACTCATCCAGCTGCGTATGTGCCTGTCCTTGGAAATTCAGCGTGTCTTGGAACATACGTTGCAGGTACCCCCAACCTCTTCGCTGTCTGTAGAGGAGGTACTGGACGTTCTACAACGGCACATCAAAGGACAGCAGAATGAAGCTCTGCGCAGGAGGGAATTGCTTAGCTGCAGACAGATGGAGGGTGAGTCTTTTGATGCCTTTTACGTGCGTCTTAAGAGAGCCTCGGAAGAGGTAGATATATGTCCAGGCCACCACCAGAAGTGCGAGGAGACCCAGTTGAGGCAGGTGATCCTGATGGGTGTTAAGGACGAGGAACTTGTCCAACGCCTCACCTCCCTCGACTCTTCCTCTTCTCTTAAGGATGTGTTGACGATATGTCGCTCCTATGAGGCTGCCAGGTGTGCCACCTCTGCCATCCGTGCTCCCCCTACAGCTGTACGCGCTGTGTCCCGGTACAAGAAGGACAAGAAGTCTGTTCCTACGCCTTCGCCCACCACGTCCACGCCCGGTTTATTTTGCAACAACTGTGGTAAGCAGCACGGAACACAGGTGTGTCCAGCTGCTCAGTCTACCTGCAACAGTTGTGACCGTAAGGGCCACTGGTCACTCACAGTACGGTGCCCAGCCAAACGCGTCCAGTGCAATGTGTGTGGTCGTCTGGGCCACTATGACAAGTGTTGCCCTTCCAACATACCCAAGAGACCGCGTCGGCGGAAGCTTCAGCCCCCTTCCACCAGAGAGGGCCGCCCACAGCCTTCCAATCAGAGGCACGACGACTCCTGACAACGCTCGAGCCACATTAGGAATGTGTGCTCCCCCCCGCGTCCCAGGACCAAAGTCCCCCAGTACATCAGCGTCATCGTGACCTACGGCGGTGTATCATCCCGTCTTCAGATGTTGCCCGACACCGGCGCTGATGCTACAGTCATCGGTCCCCAGCATTTGCAATGCTTGGGGCTCTCTCCAAGTGATCTAGGACCGCCCCCCAAGGATCTCCGCTTTATGGCAGATGGCTCACAGATGACCCCGGCCCTAGGTTCACTCTATGCACACGTCACCTTTGGCAACAGGTCGTGTCAAGCCTGGATTGATGTGCATAATGGCGTCCCGACTCCTTTGCTGTCCTACAGACATTGTCAGGAGTTGGCCATCATCTCCCAGGACTTCCCCAAACCTATTCTTGAGGTAAAACACGCCAACAGGGTGCAAAAAGGGAGCAGCAACGACCCTGCTGCCGCCCTACCCCTGCCTCTTGCCAGTGACACCTCTCCTTCGGATGCTCGGAAGTACTTCCTGAAGGAATTCAGCGACGTTCTGGTGACCAAGTCCGCTCTGGAATCCAAGCCTCTCAAGAAGATGGCAGGCCCCCCCATGAGGATCCACCTGAGGGACGACGCGAAGCCATTCGCTATTTACACCCCTCGACTGGTTCCCCTGGCCTTCCGCGAGGCGGTCAAAAATGAGCTGGACTCCATGGTCGCCCAAGAAATTATTGTACCAACCGGCGATGACCCGTCTCCATGGTGTCACCCGATGGTTGTCGTCGCAAAACCTAAAGGTGGTGTTCGGATCACCACTGACCTTTCCAAGCTCAACAACCAGGTGTCTCGTCCTGCGCACCCTTCTCCCACGCCCTTTGCAGCCATACGCAGCGTGAACCCGAAGGCGCGTTTCTTCACGACGATGGACGCCCTGTGTGGATACTGGCAGATAGAGCTTGCCGAAGAAGACCGACCACTCACAACGTTCATCACCCCGCATGGACGTTACAGTTATTGCCGTGGCCCCATGGGATTCGCCGCTACAGGAGACGCTTTCTGTCTTCGAGGTGATATGGCTCTACAAGGTTTGGCAAACTGCGTGAAAGTGGTCGACGACATACTCGTGTACGACGAGGATTATATGGATCACCTCTGCCGTATCTACGAGGTACTCAACAGGTGCCGGAAGCACGGCATTACCCTAAATGCCGACAAGTTTGTTCTGGCCAGCTCTTCAGTTGACTTTTGTGGGTACACCCTCTCAGGGAATGGTATCGCAGCTGACCCGGAAAAGGTCCGCGCCATTACGGATTTTCCCACCCCTGCTAACCTGACCGACTTGAGGTCCTTCATAGGTCTCGTCAACCAGTTAGCAGAGTTTTCGTCGGACATCTCCGCAGCTGCTCAACCACTTCGCCCCCTGATGAGCCCCAAGAGGACATTCCTGTGGACCCCCGACCACGACAAGGCCTTCCAGCAAGTGAAACAGGCCCTGTCTCGCCCACCTGTCCTCGCCACGTTTGACCCAGCCTTGCCGACAGTTCTGCAGACAGATGCCTCACGCTTGTATGGCGTGGGATACGCCCTACTGCAGGATCATGGTGGAGGGCAGTTCCGGCTCGTCCAGTGTGGCTCGCGTTTCCTCTCTGACACTGAGACGCGCTACGCCACTATTGAGTTGGAGCTGTTGGCTGCGGTTTGGGCGATGTCCAAGTGCAGGTTTTACCTCATAGGCCTGCAATACTTTCACCTAGTGACCGACCATCGCCCGCTTGTCCCGATCCTCAACCACTACACGCTAGACGCCGTTGAGAACCCTCGCCTCCAGCGTCTGAAAGAGAAACTCTCGGCGTACATCTTCACTGCAGTGTGGCGTGCTGGTAAGGAGCTCTGCATCCCTGATGCCTTATCCCGCTCTCCTGTCAGCCGCCCTACTCCAGAAGACCATGTACTCGACGCCGACCTCGCTCTTTCCGTCAGGACTGTGGTCACTCTCCATGCCGTCCAATCCCTTCGTTCGGACCTGTCACCAGATGACGACAAGGCAATGGAGGACCTTCGAACAGCGGCCCGAGATGACCCTTCCTACGTCCGACTTGTCGAGTGTGTGAGGAATGGATTTCCTAGCAACCGCTACGATCTTCACAACACCCTGCTCCCGTATTGGAAACTCCGCGATGAACTCTACTGCGACGGAGACCTTGTTCTGTACGGAGCACGTGTAGTTGTCCCTGCTGCATCACGTCCCCACGCCTTGGCCCGCCTTCACGACAGTCACCGTGGAGCTGAGGCCACCAAACGACGTGCACGACAGACTGTGTTCTGGCCCGGCATCAACTCCGACATCTCCAATGTTGTCCGTGCGTGTGAGCCCTGCCAAGTATTACAACCCAGCCAGCAGCAGGAACCCTTCATGAGTGACGACAACCCCACCCCGCCCCTTTGAGTCTGTGTCGGCCGACTTTTTCTGTGTGTCAGGAAAGTCCTTCCTCGTTATCGTCGACCGTCTCTCTGGTTGGCCGGTTGTCATCAAGTGCGGTAATGACACGACGTCTGCCGCCACCATCAGCAAGTTCCGCCACTACTTCCGTGACGTGGGCGTTCCCGTACGCCTGCGAACCGACGGAGGGCCTCAGTTCACAAGCCGGGACTTTGCTGTGTTCCTTGACCGATGGGGAGTCCGGCATGTGTTGTCATCGCCCCATTACCCGCAGTCCAACGGCCACGCTGAGGCTGCTGTCAAATCCCTGAAGCACCTCATCCTTAAGGTGGCCCCTTCTGGGAACATTGACTGCGAGGCCTTCGACAGGGGTCTTCTTGAACTCCGCAACACACCTAACTACACCGGACGCTCCCCTGCCCAGGTTTTGTATGGACGCCCCCTTCGTTCTTGTGTCCCTGCTCACCCTCAATCCTTCTCCAAGGAGTGGCAGGCCAAGACAGAGGATTGTGATCGCCGAGCCGCCGAACGTGTTCAGGACGTCGTCGCCCGCTACAATGACCACGCCCGTTCTCTCCCCAGGTTGAGTGTCGGCACCCAAGTCCGTGTTCAGGACCCGACCTCCCTACGTTGGGACAAAGTAGGCGTAGTCATGGGTCTCGGCAGGTCACGGGACTACCAGGTGCGGTTACCCAGTGGTCGTGTGTGGTGGAGGAACCGCAGTTTTCTCCGACCCGTAACAATGCCTTCTGCTGGCCCCGCCACCAGTGTTGAGTCCCATACCCTTCCCAGTGATGAAGTCCCTCGACGCTCAGAACGGATCCAAAAGAAAAGGTCCGCTCAAGACTTTGCTATGAGCGTATAGGGGGGAGGGAGGTGTATGTATATTATGTATGCTGGATTATATGTCATGTATGTATATTATGTATGTGCTCCATTTATGTAGCTAGCAGCGTGTGGCAATGTTATTACCATATCCCACATGCTTAATTAATGTGCCTGGCGACGTATGGAAGCTGCTAATGTATCACTTGCCATACGTCGCCTATAGCAGTTGACCAGCAGGAGCCTAGCCGGGGAGACCGCTGCTCTCCTTTGTGTACATACTCTTATCCAGTAAACCGAACCTACAAAACTATACAGGTGTTTGTGTTCTCTCCTGTATATAGAACTTATTATTCAGAACCTAACAAGTACAGTCTGTACTCATCCCTGAAGATGTGAATTACAAGAAAGCCCTTGGGAACTTCGTGTTTTCTTCTTTACTTCTGGTTATCAGCCGATACCTAGATCACGCGCACCTTCAGTGATTTACTTGCATATATATATATATATATATATATATATATATATATATATATATATATATATATATATATATATATATATATATATATATATATATATATATATATATATACATATGTAATACTCAGAAATTTCAGAGTAATTTCGAATGCCCCGCCATTGGCAACACTGGGCGTTCAAGGTTGCGGGGAGGGAAAAGAGCGCTGCCTGCTCGTAGCGAGAGATTGCGGAACTAGGCCTATATGATATTAAATGTAATTTACCGAATTAATAATGATGCGATTCATGAAGTAAGGGACTATTATTGAATTTGAAATTATTATAGATCGTTTATCAGTCTGAATAATGTTACGGGTGTCCTAAGGAGTTATTAGTTAGGCGGAAAATATGTCACGTAGGCCTAAGGTAACGCCTTGAGAAGAGACGCGACGCTGGCTAGGCCTCAGTCCCGGGGAGCATTCACACAGACAAGACGTCCCTGCACGTCCGTCACAGAAATAGTCATGTGGCCTAGTCACCTGTGCTGCGCTATTGCAGTATAACAAGTAAGTCTCATTCGATCTCAGACAGGGTTAGATAGGGCAGTGATAAAGTAAACTAGAGCTAACAGTGAGTTCATTTCAGGGTTTCCGTCAGAACCCACTTGACCGGAGTTGACCGGAGTTGACTGCGAGAGATTGACTGCCGTTTGAGACTGCCGTTGATGATTGAGGGTGGCGATTGTCGCCATTGGACCGATCAGTGTAGGCCTGTCACTGTTTAGCGGGGTAGCAAAGGATCTCTTGAGTGAACGAGTGCTCCCGACAACTAAAACGACAGGGGACCAGCATCAGCAGTGGGTGATCAGTTCTTACCACTCGGGTGCACAACACCACATGTCCCGAGCAGCTAGTGAAACCCTCTTGCTAACGGGAAGCTAAAGTTTCTCTCAACTGTACAAGGTCTGATTGGCTCACTCCCTTCCGCTTTATGGACGCACTGGGAGTACACTGAGGCTATCTGAGTAAACTAATGGTCACACACTGAGACCGTGAGTCTAGGTCTCTAGGAGATACCTAGAGGAACATTTTCCCTCCCTTATTACGGGTGTAGTTAACACCATTCCTCAGACTGATATTATCTTGACGTGTGTAGTTTAATAGTTTCTAAATAATTTTGATAATATTGTTTTTGAATGTTTGTGCCATTAAGTGGAACCAGAGTGATACTGTGATTTGATTCTTTTAATGCCTCTAATTGTTCTTCATAATTCTGATCTTAGGTATAACCTTGTTCCCCAGAGTAGTGGTTAAGTTAGGTGAGGAAGTGTGATCTGTTGGGGTGTTATAATTTTGTTGAGTGCCCTTAAGGCCTATTCATTGTAGAGTATTTAATTTCTTAATTTTTATTACCATTTCCTCAGTGACTGATATTATTTTGCTGAAAGCCCTTAAGGCCTATTCATTGTAGAGTATTTAATTTCTTATTTTTTATTACCATTTCCTCAGTGAATGATATTATTTTGTTGAAAGCCCTTAAGGCCTATTCATTGTAGAGTAGTTAATTTCTTATTTTTTAATACCATTTCCTAAGTGACTGATATTATTTTGTGAAAGCCCTTAAGGCCTGTTTCATGTGTGCAAGCAACATTTCTTAATACTCCAAATTTATTGTTGCCTGAGTTTCTAATAATTTCTATATCATGTATAACTATTATTCCCCAGAGTAGTGTTTTAAGTTTAAGTTAAGAGGTGCGCATATTGGTGTACCATTATTTGATTGTGTTTGTAGTGTTGGAGGGAATATAAGTGTCTAAATTTTACAGTGTGTCTCATTCATCCCAGTCACAGACGCTATCCTTCCACGGGTCACGGACAATTCATTTTGTTTAGTAGATTTAAGTGTTCTTGTGCTGGTTCGGGATTTTTCTCAAAGGGGCGCTTCCACTGCCATTACCATCTATTAATTTTTAATAAACCCCAAGTCAAGTGAGAGATTAAAGTCCAGTAAATTCCGACCGGTTACAAATGGTAGCAGAGCGTAGTTATTTTTACTTCGTGACTGATAGCTCTGTGGTTGGGATAATGAGCGTAATCATGGAGTGGATGGAAACGGTAGAGAGTGTGACCCCAACTCTACTCATGTTCGCCGTGGGAATGGGTTTGTTGTGGTTGACGGTGCGGGGTTACTCGGAAGAAAGGAGAGACAGCCCGGGTTTGGTGCAGTTGAGAGAAGAGTTCGTGGAACGTGTGGGGAAGCTAGAGGGGAAAATCCGGGGGGAGTACCACACACAATTGCAACAGTTAGAGACGGAACACCAACAACATCTAGCTCTGTTGGGGAATGCACTAGATAGGGTAAAGACACAGTATAAAATACAGCACGATGAGACAATGTGGGAGATGAGGAGACACAATAGTAGAGAGGGAACTAGTCTCGGGGCCGGGTTGACCATGTCTAAGTTCGACGGTAGGCCAGGAATAGAGGTAGGAAAGTGGTTAAGAGAGGTTGACCGAACCCTCAAGCTGCTAGACGGAGACGAAGTCAGTCGAATCCAATTCATAATAAGGCATCTTGCGGGGCCTGCGGCAGATCGCGTATACAATGCACGCAGAGACTGGGAAACCGTAGATGAATTAACTTGTTATTTGAAGCAGCAATACAGCGGGCAGACGGCCACGTACGACGCCATTCAGAAGATGATGAAGCGGAAACAAGGGAGAAACGAAACGCTTCTTGAATATTATGATGCTATGCTCGATTTAAACGATGAGTTGAACCACCATGATCATAAATATGATAAGGCCCTGTTGGGAGATGCAATCACTCGGGGGCTCAAGGAGGAACAAAGCCGTATGTGGTTAGTGGATGAGATCAAGAAGTATCCTCACCATAGTCTAGACGAGTGGATCACGGGGCTGAGAGAGGAGGAACAAAAACGAGAGGCTTTGAGGGAGGTACCGCTGACTAAAGGAAGAGAGAACGAGCCGCAGACTGGAGGCTCGATTCTCCCGAGGTGCTATGCGTGTGGACAAGAGGGCCACTTCAGTTTTAATTGCACGAACGGGTCCGGACCAGGAGAGAGTGTCCCAAGGGGATACGTGGCCAATGGCCGGTATCGAGTTGGAAATAACATTCGGAACTGGCGGTCGGGAAATGGTCAAGGCCAGGCAGTCCCCGCCAACCGTTCCCTGCCTCACCAATAGATTCCACCGGCGACGTTATGAATCAAGAGAGAGCGGACCCATGGTCAAGCGTGGTTTGCATGACAAATTTAATCACAACAGAAGGTACCTTAAGTCTGAAAGCAGAGTGTCCTAAGGTCTCGGTGCTGGTAGCGGGTCGTGAAATGTGGGGTTTAGCAGATACTGGGGCAGAAGTGTCGCTAATTGATGAACTTTTCTACCGTCGGGAGCTGGAGCCTGCAGGCGTGGTGTTGCAGCCCACTCGAATAAGGGTAAAAGGGGCGTCAGGGTTTCCAGTGCCGTGTGTGGGGTGTATTCGGGACACTATGGTTGTATGTGGGGTGGAAGTCACTGATGTGGGGATGTTGGTGTGTCCAGGGATTGAGACCCAGGGTAAGGGGCAATCTCATGTCGGGTTGTTGGGGATGAATGTGCTGGGGGAGGTTGCGGAGATCTGGCCGCACATGTATCACTTGTGCAGGGAAACCAGGAGCACAGCTCAATGGGAAAATTGCTTGCATGAGGTTAGGCAGTTATGTGCAATAGAGGCCATCAGCCTGGGGTATTGTATGACAGAGAGGAAGAAAAGACCAACCATTCCTCCCCGGAGTACTCGGTTGCTGTCAGTATGTGTTCCCTCATTAAGCCAGGTAGCTAACAAAGAAGTAGTGATTGAACCTCTAACAATAGAGGATGGAGGTTGGATGCCTGAGGGTGTGATAGTGTTGCCGACAGCTGTAAGAGTGGTGAGAGGCATGACCCAGGTGTTGGTGGCAAATCTGTCTGATAGTCGTACGAGCTTGAGGGGCAATTGGCGAATTGGGAAAGTGGCTTCGGGGACGGAAGCCGAGGAAGACATCAGTGAAGAGGTGTATGTGAGGACAGTGCAACCGGATGCCCGTACGGAGGTCAAAGTGCACACGGAGGAAATGAATGAGGAACAAGAGAGTGCAGTTAGGTGTTTAATAGAAGAGTTTAGCGATATTTTTGGGGAGGGCCAGCCCATAGGAAAGGCTATTGGGGTTCAGCATGAGATCCCAGTGACCACAGACAGGCCAGTTAGGGTGCCATATCGGAGGATCCCTCCAAACCAGGTACCAGAGGTGAAACAGCACATTAGGCAGCTGTTAGATCAGGGAGTAATTCAGCATAGTGAGAGTCCGTACTCTGCCGCCTTTGTAGTAGTGAGGAAAAAGGACGGGACGCTGAGGTTGTGCATTGACTATCGTGACTTAAATAAGGTCACGGTACGCGATGCGTTTCCTCTGCCTAGGATAAATGAAACTCTAGAATCTCTGACGGGGGCCAGTTTTTCTCAACGTTCGATCTGGCGGCGGGATATCACCAGATAGAAGTAAAACCTCCAGACCGTCCAAAGACTGCCTTCAGCACAAGCTTCGGACACTTTGAGTACAGGCGACTGCCTATGGGATTGTCAAATAGTCCGGGAACCTTTCAGAGATACATGGAGCGGATTTTAGGGGATAAGATTTTCTCCTCGTTGCTTGTATACCTTGATGATGTAATGGTGTTTTCAAGTACAATAGATCAGCATATAGTCAGATTGAGGGAATTATTTTGCAGGATGAGGGAGAATATCTTAAGATTTAAACCTAAAAAGTGTGTAATAATGGCTTCAAAAGTAAGTTATTTAGGATATCAGGTGTCATCTGAAGGCATCACAGCTGATCCTGAGAAGATTAGGGTAATAAAAGATTGGCCAGTCCCTCAGACGGTGAAAGATGTGCGGTCTTTTGTAGGGTTCACCTCATTTTACAGGAAATTTGTTAAAGGGTTTGCCCAAATAGCTGCTCCACTGCATGCGTTGATGCATGGGAAATCTAAGGATCGGGTAGATAGTGAATGTAGAGAGGAACAGCAACAGGCTTTTGAGAAACTGAAAGACAAGGTGACGCAGACACCAGTGTTGGCTTGTCCAGATTTCACTCAGGAGTTTATATTAGAAACAGATGCAAGTTTTCGTGGGCTAGGTGCGGTGCTCTCCCAGCGGAAGGATGGCAGGTTGCATCCGGTGTGCTATGCGAGTCGGGGCCTGAGGAAATCAGAACGTAACATGAACAACTATAGTTCTCGTAAGTTTGAGATGTTAGCACTCAAATGGGCAGTAGTGGATAAATTCAGGGATTATTTGGCAGGGAAACATTTCACAGTCTATACAGATAACAACCCACTCAGTCACCGCGAGAAGGCTAAACTAGGTGCCGTGGAAAGTAGGTGGAATGCGGATCTCGAGCAGTTTAACTTTACTATAGAGTACAAGCCGGGGAAGAACAACATTGTGGCGGATACTCTATCTAGAATCCCGGCGGAACAGGAGGAAGATAGTGAAGAAGAGTATACAGCAATGCATGTACTAGAGGAGAACGGGGCAGGAAGGAAGGAACTGTGGACGATGGTTGGGCTGCGTAAGGAGCAAGAAGGCATGGACTATATGACAAAACTGCGAAGATGGTTGGTGGGAGAGCTGCCGGAGGATGAGGTACAGGTAGAGCTCCAAAATGATGATTTCCGCAAGATGTACCGAGCTAGGAAATCCCTGATCGTAAGAAAAGATGTTGTCTGGCATAGAAGACCCAAAGGGAAGAATCTATGGAGGGAAGTGCCAGTGTTAACTCCAAACTTGCAGGAGGCTTTGACTAGAGCCTGCCATGACGAGTTTGGCTATCAGGGGCGAGATCGCACCCTGTCGCTGGTGCAGGAGCGAGGTTACTGGTCAGGCATGGGAGAAACAGTGCGAGACTACATAGCCAGCTGCGAGAGGTGTGGAGTAGCAAAAGATGAAGTGCCGAAACCCCAGCTGCAGGTAGGGACGATTGAAGCTGCCAAACCATTAGAGACACTGGCCGCAGATTTCACCTTGCTGGACAAGCGGCAAGGATTGGAGAATGTCCTGATAATGGTTGACATATACAGTCGTTACACTTGGGCCTTTCCCACCAAAGACCAGAAAGCCTCGACGCTTGCAAAGATCCTGGTGAATCGGATCTTCCTGGCAGTGGGTGCACCTGAGCGACTGTTGACCGATCAGGGAAGGAATTTTGGCAGTGCATTGGTCCGACAAACTTGTGCCACCTTTGGGGTGAAGAAAATAAGGACGTCAGCATATCACCCACAGGGAAATGGTATGGTGGAACGGTTCAATCGAACCCTGCACGGTCTGCTGGCCACCCTCGAGGCAGAGGAAAAGAATAGGTGGCCAGAGCATCTGCCGGCAGTGGTGTCACAATATAACGCGACTCCGCATGCCACGACAGGGTTTTCCCCATTCCTGTTGTTTTACGGGAGAGAACCAAACCTGCCGTTTGACCTTAGGCCGGAAGTAGACCCAGAGCCGGTAGATGAGTGGGTGATGGTGATTAGAGACCGGCAACGAAGATTGCAGGAAGCAGTGGAGATCAATGTTCGGAGACGTAAGGAAATAAGTAGAAGAAAAAGAGAAGAGAAAGCCCACGAGAGTAGCTGGGAAGTGGGCCAGGAGGTTTTGCTGAGGAACAATGTAAAAATAGGCCGGTGTAAGCTGCAAAACCATTGGTTTGATACGAGGTGGCACATTGTTGAGGTCCTAAATCCAAGGCCTGGTTTATATCGCATTGAGCCCAGTGGGGAAGAAGACCTGGAAGCGAGAGTGGAAAACCGGAGCAACTTGAAGGCTGCTCCAACCCTAAGGCATCCGGGAGACCCAGCGATGGATGAATCTGAGGAGGAAGACGAGGAGCCCCCACTCCAGATGAGCAAGATGAAGAGAAGTAGTTCAAGGAGGTCGATCGACCCTGCAACTGAAAGACGAAGCCGACAAATTACAGTTTAGGTTGCAGGGTAATGAGAAGGGGCAGGTTGTCGAGGGTGAGTTGGAGGAGCTGTGAGTAGGGCAGGGGGGATTGGAGAGATGGTTAGGTCAGAGATGTGCATTGAGTAGTGGTTGCTGTCATGAGCGGGATTGAGTTGCTGTCATGAGCGGGAGTGAGTTGCTGTCATGAGCGGGATTGAGAGTACGGTTGTAATGTCCAGGGCTTTACTAATATGGACTGGTACATTGTCAGAGGGTTGGTCTGCCGGCATGAGGTTCGGAGACGTGGACTGAGTATTTTTTTGACACTGGTTCCTCTTAGCTCAAGGGCCAGGCAAAAGGAGAGCATGTTTGTTTTGGACTGTGTATTGTTTTGACACTGGTTCCTCTTAGTTCAAGGGCCAGGCAAAAGGAGAGCATGTTTGTTTTGGACTGAGTATTGTTTTGACACTGGCTCCTCTTAGCTCAAGGGCCAGGCAAAGGAGAGCATGTTTGTTTTGGACTGAGTATTGTTTTGACACTGGTTCCTCTTAGTTCAAGGGCCAGGCAAAGGAGAGCATGTTTGAGATGGACTGAGTATTTTTTGACACTGGTTCCTCTTAGTTCAAGGGCCAGGCAAAAGGGGAGCATGATGTTCTGGTTGGTTTGAGTTGGGCTAGGAAGAAATGGAGTTGCTAGCTGCGAGTGGAATAGTACAGAGTTGAAGGTGGGTTCTAAGTTGTTCTCTCAGCACATGAGGGCAGTGCTGTTTTTCTTTTAGGGGGGTCGAGTGTTAGCGGGAGAGAAAAGGAGAGAAGAGAAGACGGGTATGCTGCGTTTAGCAAAAGGGGTAAGATGCAGTTTCTTAGAACAAATATTTAGGGGGGTCGTATGTATGTTCTCTCAGCACATGAGGGCAGTGCTGTTTTCTTTTAGGGGGGTCGAGTGTTAGCGGGAGAGAAAAGGAGAGAAGAGAAGACAAATGCTGCATTTAGCACGGTAAAGGGGTGAGATGCAGTCCTTAGAACAAAATTTTAGGGGGGTCGTATGTATGTTTTCTCAGCACATGAGGACAGTGCTGTCTTTTTTAGGGGGGTCGATTGTAATACTCAGAAATTTCAGAGTAATTTCGAATGCCCCGCCATTGGCAACACTGAGCGTTCAAGGTCAAGGGAGGGAAAAGAGCGCTGCCTGCTCGTAGCGAGAGATTGCGGAACTAGGCCTATATGATATTAAATGTAATTTACCGAATTAATAATGATGCGATTCATGAAGTAAGGGACTATTATTGAATTTGAAATTATTATAGATCGTTTATCAGTCTGAATAATGTTACGGGTGTCCCAAGGAGTTATTAGTTAGGCGGAAAATATGTCACGTAGGCCTAAGCTAACGCCTTGAGAAGAGACGCGACGCTGGCTAGGCCTCAGTCGCGGGGAGCATTCACACAGACAAGACGTCCCTGCGCGTCCGTCACAGAAATAGTCAGGTGGCCTAGTCACCTGTGCTGCGCTATTGCAGTATAACAAGTAAGCCTCATTCGATCTCAGACAGGGTGAGATAGGGCAGTGATAAAGTAAACTAGAGCTAACAGTGAGTTCATTTCAGGGTTTCCGTCAGAACCCACTTGACCTGAGTTGACCGGAGTTGACTGCGAGAGATTGACTGCCGTTTGAGACTGCCGTTGATGATTGAGGGTGGCGATTGTTGCCATTGGACCGATCAGTGTAGGCCTGTCACTGTTTAGCGGGGTAGCAAAGGGTCTCTTGAGTGAACGAGAGCTCCCGACAACTAAAACGACACGGGACCAGCATCAGCAGTGGGTGATCAGTTCTTACCACTCGGGTGCACAACACCACATGTCCCGAGCAGCTAGTGAAACCCTCTTGCTAACGGGAAGCTAAAGTTTCTCTCAACTGTACAAGGTCTGATTGGCTCACTCCCTTCCGCTTTATGGACGCACTGGGAGTACACTGAGGCTATCTGAGTAAACTAATGGTCACACACTGAGACCGTGAGTCTAGGTCTCTAGGAGATACCTAGAGGAACATTTTCCCTCCCTTATTACGGGTGTAGTTAACACCATTCCTCAGACTGATATTATCTTGACGTGTGTAGTTTAATAGTTTCTAAATAATTTTGATAATATTGTTTTTGAATGTTTGTGCCATTAAGTGGAATCAGAGTGATACTGTGATTTGATTCTTTTAATGCCTCTAATTGTTCTTCATAATTCTGATCTCAGGTATAACCTTGTTCCCCAGAGTAGTGGTTAAGTTAGGTTAGGAAGTGTGATCTGTTGGGGTGCTATAATTTTGTTGAGTGCCCTTAAGGTCTATTCATTGTAGAGTATTTAATTTCTTATTTTTTATTACCATTTCCTCAGTGGCTGATATTATTTTGTTGAAAGCCCTTAAGGCCTATTCATTGTAGAGTAGTTAATTTCTTATTTTTTAATACCATTTCCTAAGTGACTGATATTATTTTGTGAAAGCCCTTAAGGCCTGTTTCATGTGTGCAAGCAACATTTCTTAATACTCCAAATTTATTGTTGCCTGAGTTTCTAATAATTTCTATATCATGTATAACTATTATTCCCCAGAGTAGTGTTTTAAGTTTAAGTTAAGAGGTGTACATATTGGTGTACCATTATTTGATTGTGTTTGTAGTGTTGGAGGGAATATAAGTGTCTAAATTTTACAGTGTGTCTCATTCATCCCAGTCACAGACGCTATCCTTCCACGGGTCACGGACAATTCATTTTGTTTAGTAGATTTAAGTGTTCTTGTGCTGGTTCGGGATTTTTCTCAAAGGGGCGCTTCCACTGCCATTACCATCTATTAATTTTTAATAAACCCCAAGTCAAGTGAGAGATTAAAGTCCAGTAAATTCCGACCGGTTACATATATATATATATATGTATATGTATATATATATATATATATATATATATTTCTATATATATGCAAGTAAATCACTGTATGTGCTCGTGTGCTCTGAGTCTCGGAATGTTGTGGCGGTGGAATGTCTGCGTCCGATCACCTAGCCTTTTCTCAACCCTGGCCTCGGCGAACACCCAGCCAGGGGGCTTGTCGAAACTTTGGATTGTGAATGTACAGTCTCCCCAAAAAGAATTGGCCCCCCTGTGCCTCATGTATTTGCGAATGAACGCAATAACACGTGCACAGCAGTCTCGGTTCGGTTGGTATGATGCTATATTAAATTACAATGACATTATGATTTACTGAATTTTTATAAAATTTCTACCTCAATTGATGATGTAACAATTTTGAATATAGCGTATCATCTCATGATTCGTGTTGGCAACGGAACATTATCTGATACACAGTACCAGACGATGTCTGTCAGACCAAGCTGTGTTTTCCAATGAGTCTTGGGTACTAGTGTTGGTCATGGATTTCCAGCAGAAAACTCCCACTATTTGACTGCTGTTGATATATTTTCGCCACATTTATATCTTTATAATATTCTACTAAAGATGGAGTACGGTTATTTACCAAACTTACACCAAATGCTAGAAATAATAACTGGCTACCTTACAGATACTAGGAAGGCAGGCCTACCATCTTAATGCATAATCACAATTAGTGATCGGAATTATTCGTTCATTGTGACACATTGTATGGATTAGAAAAGGGACTGTTACCTTTTTGGGAGAGTGTACATATATATATATATATATATATATATATATATATATATATATATATATATATATATATATATATATATATATATATATATATATATATATCGTGCACATATATGTGCCCATTAAGAGATATCGTAAAATACAAATGAATTACTGAACAAAACCAAAAAAAAAAAAAAACTAAAAAAACTACAAGGACCGAAATTACCTCCTTGACATATAAATGTATAATTATCATGTCCAGTAGAACACCCAATTCATGAGTATGTTACTATCTCACTCATATTTCATAAGTTATTCAATCCACTCATCAAGCAATAAGTCCATTCATCATCATTGACTTTAAATTAATATCCCCATAAAAAAATGTGTCTGTGTGTTCCACGCCCTTTGATTAACTGCCTGATAATAACAAGAAAAAAGGAAAAGGAAGAAAAGAAAGACAAATAACACTTTGAAAAGCCACGAGTACATCGAAATATTACAATTTCTATGGCCGTAATGACCCAAGATGTCGACGGCCAGAAATTCAAAGCAGGAAGAAGAAGAAGAAGAGGAAAAAGAAGAAGAAGAAGAAGAGAAGAAGAAGAAGAAGAAGAAGAAGAAGAAGAAGAAGATACTCCTTTAAACTCTCCATCAGAACACAGCGACTGCTATACAGCTACAGACAACGATTCACACAAAACCAACATAACTTAGCACCAGTACAAAGAGACATCACCACACTAAGAAGACACGTTATCAAAAACCTCCTCCACGACCACAACGGGCACTGGGCAGGTCTCGTAGCAGCCGCCCAGGAGCACAGGTCACATAACCCCAGGAATTCTGGGAAAGAATTACCAAACTCAGAGCCGGCCACCCTTCGATTAATTATCTGCTAGTAAATGGCAGATGGATCAGAGAGCCAGCTGAATCGCACAGACTTTAAAACAACAATGGGAACACATCTTCCACCCACACCCCCTAATCCAACATAGACCCATCCTAAACCTGGGAACACATCTTCCACACACATCCCCTAATCCAACATAGACCCATCCTAAACCTGGGAACACATCTTCCTCCCACATCCCCCAATCAAACATAGACCCATCCTAAACCACATAAACAACATCACCACACAAACACAAATACTACACGACAGAACCACACCAGAAAACACTATAGACTCTCACACAAAAACAGATCCTCACTGCATCATTCACCCCAACAGAAGTCCAACAAGCACTCGACAGATCAAAGAAGAAAACACCAAACAACAGCAAGATAGAAAGCCAAATCTTTAAACATTTACCCCCAGAATCAGGCACAGCCATCACAAACCTCTCCAACACTTAACTTGCTACAGGATACTTCTCCAAACTCTTTAAGACAGCCACAGCTCTCATGATCCTAAGACCAGGCAAAAACCAGACAGACCCATAAAACTACAGACACATCAACCTCATAGAGGTCATAGGCACGACATTTGAAAAACTATACAACCAACGCCTCAGGTACCAGCTTGAAGATGAAAAACTGCTTTCAAACAAACAACTTGGATTCAGGGCACTTCACGCCACGCAAGATGCACTCAACATAATCACAAACTTGTCCTTATGAACAAGGGACCATACAAAGCAGCACTCATCACCAAAGACGTACAAAAAGCTTTCGACACAGTCTGGCACGGTTGACTCAAACTTCAACCTCCCCCAAAATCACAACAACTCCTATGCAACTTCCTAACAGACAAACAAACGAGAATTAAATTCAAACACGAAAACTCAGACTACTTCCAACTGAACACAGGAGCTCCAAAAGTCTCAGTCCTTTTCTCAGCACTATATATACTTTACACCAATGACTTGCCTGACCCCAGACATACCAACTCACTGACTATGCAATACGCCGACGACGTAACACAACTAGTCAGCCATGAAGCATCACTAGACTACCTCACAGAAAAACACGTAGGGAACTCGAACAGGTCACACAGTGGGAACTTAAATGGCGTATACAAACAAACCCCAACAAATCGTAAATCACCTATTTTGGCACAAAAAGACATCAACCTCCTCAGATATACCTAAACCCATACGACAACCCAACACCCATACCAATAACACATACAACAGAGTACTAGGAATAACATTCAACTACACCCTCACCATGAGACACCACATCGCCATGGAAACAGAAAAGAACAAAACCCACTCACAGTCATACAAACGCACTTATACAAAACACCAATACGCTCTCTGTTAACATACGTACCAAACGCTCTCCAGTTAGCAGCACCAACAAACATCAAGAAACTACAAGTCATACAAAACAAAGCACTGAAGTTCATACACAACACACACTGGACACAATTCATTACAAACGAACACCTACATGAATAGAGCAGCATTCCACCTCTCAACATCTACTGGAGACTATTAGGTGACAAACATATAAAAAAATCCTAACCGCACAACCACAATGGCAGGAATACTTTGACGACATCATACCACATCACAGATACAGAAACAGAAACCCCTCCAAATAAAACAGACACAATACACCATACCCACCCTCTCTATACTAAAATGCTCAAACAACAACAGCACTCCTATATCTACACCTGGGCGGCACGAGAAGAATCCAGGTACATATATCAAGCCGCCCTGAGTTCAGATATTCTCCTCTCACCACCCCACTCAAACTATGACGATACAACAGCAATATCGTAACCAATGAGGATTATCCGAGGTTCGATTATTCCGAAGTAAATCAGAGAACTACTCCTAACTTTCTTCTCAAGAAACTTAACGACGATACCCTCATTCTTCCATGCAACGATAACCCTGATATTTAAAGATCAGAGATTCAAAACTCTTCCTCTACAACTAGCTCCGTTCCATCCTTGGCATAAGCTCAAAGATTGTACCTTCATCTGTCACCAAACAACCCTACTACTAACCTATTTCTTCCTTTTCCAATGAGCAAGGCCCCCTATTGGGGTTCTGGGTTCGAGCTACAGCAGTGTAGGTCTTGTACGTCGGTCACGATGCCGCGAGTCTACTACAATCCTATAACAATCAGGCATGCTGTATTAAGTCATGGCACCTATTTCTACTCCTACTATACTCACTTTCATATACCTGTTGTCCTTCAACTAAACCTTTTTCACCCCTGTTACTTGGGATTTATGTATGTATGTCTGGTGGGCCAGTTGCCCGTTTCTGCTCAGAGTGTGAAGTATAAGTCCAATGATAGCTGAAGATAATTGGCGTTCAAACATTATGGAATTGTTGTGAATGATATAAAGTGAAAAGACTAAAGAATTGTACACTGGTAGTGTGCTGACTATATATATTCGAAGTGAGAATTACAATTATGCGGACCTACTCCGTGAACAGTTTTGTGAAGATTTATTGATAATTAAAGAAGACTACAGTTCACAAGTGTAGTTCTGTGACCTGGTGGAAATCTACCAACCAGTTGTTTTGTCTGTACACTGATACCGATCGTCGGGAAATTAACGGGGACTGGTGGAACAGCTTGTGGTAATTCGACGACACTTGAGATATATCTACCGTTTTTGTATACACGACCTGGCCACTGGTAACCAGCGGTGGACTCTGGTAAGCGGCGAAAGGGATTCTTGACACCCAGAAACATCTTTTGCAGTTGCTTCACTGAATTCACACACATGATTTTATAATTATCATATCAATTCATATTCGATGTATTTACATTTATTCCGTGCCATTCAAAAAAATCACGGTGAAGTAATCACCTTTTATTTACTTGAACTTGAGGATGTTAAACAGGAAGATAACTTTTCCCATTTTATTACACCTGCCACTTCAAGCGTTTCTGGACATCGTTGGTCTCTTTGATCACTTCCCACCAGCATCAATCCAGGCAATGACCTCGTCCTCCACCAGGTCCAGAGGTCCCACAGAGTCCAACACAACTTCATGGAACATTTTAATGTCAAACTTGCAGCCAAGTTTACTGGCGGCCTTCTGCCTTAACTCCGTCAACTTGAGCTGACCCACCTTGTAGGCCAGCGCCTGACCTGGCCAAGTGATGTACCGGTCCACCTCGTTCTGCAACACCATAACATTACTACAGTGTATCAAGATATGAAGCGTAAACATATGAAAAGAAAACAAGATAGACTGTGCGACAGGATTTAGTATTGATGCAATCCGGATATAAAATCATACAGACAGTACTTCAGTCTGTTAATCGCCCTCATAACGTTCTTGTCCACTTCCAAGAATTAATACAGTAATAAGAGAAAAATGTTCTTAATGAAAAGTTTTGTTGTGCTAGTCTCTTTACCCTTGCACTCTAGTAGTATGATACCAACACTATCTCCTTCCAGTCACTGTGATCTGATACATCCCTCTTGCTGCTCTAGCGTTTCTCACCCCTTGGGTCTCTTATCCTCGTCAGCCCTTCAACGCCTCTCCACCCTCGTCCTTTTGGGTCTTCTGCTGTCTGTCATCTTCATTACATGCCCAAACTACTTCAACCTTGTCCAATTTAATTGCTGATTTACTGGTAGCTATTCACGTCTGGTTCTAATATCACTATTTCTTACAAATTCGTTGCACCTAATATGTGTAAAAAAAAAATTCAATCTCATTACAGAGGCACCCAGTTAATTTTATGCAGTGACCATCAGTGCCCATGCTGTTGGTCTAGTACAGTAGATAGCAGGATCAGCAGCACTACCGCATTAAAACAAATTGTGTTATTTCTCATAAATTCCTTGTCAGAGGCTCATATACCTTCACACTACCCATCCTTTTTCTCCAAACGCAGTGGTTTCCAACCTTTTTTTGGCTGCTACCCTAAATTTCCCAACAATACGGAGTCGTAACCCTCAGTCATATAATATATTATAAGTTTAAGCAAAAATTTTCTTGACTATATGATAAGTACTATATTTTTTTAATTGTCTGAAGGCCCCTCGCGACCCTACGTAACGTAACGTAACGTAAAGTAACCTAACCTAACCCCTTCATACATGTCAAATAAAACGCCTGATATATAACACTGGGGAACAAAATTCAACTTTTTGTCAGTTGCATACATTTTGAAACCTGTTTCTGGGTAAATTGAGGTCACTGATTTCAAATATGGCACCGGTTTTTTTCTATCGGGTTTAGTTTTGTTGCGGTGAGTTACCTACCATTTACTACTATATATAGTTAGACTACCATATACTACTGCTAAAAATCTAAACCAGCACACAGAGAGGAATTACCAAACACGTAGAATTAATTTTTAATTACTTTTATTTACCTTGACAAACATATTTTGGATTCATCAGTTGCTTTTGTGAACTATGCCAGATTTATTCAGGCACAAACTTGCGTTTAATGGACTGTCTTGAATATCGCCTCTCAGTGCAGTCTCGCTGAATGCTCCAGCAATAGTCCGCCATCATGTGAATGTCCCAGCGACCTTGATAACTGTCTTCCATGACTTTGATATCCTGGTGAAAGCGTTCACCTTGCTCATCACTCAAGTCCCCCAAGTTTGCCGGAAACAGTTCAAGATGACTGTTCAGGAAATGCATCTTAATGCTCATGTTGCAACCTAACACATGGAAACTTTCCATCAAAGATTCAATGAGCTTTTTTTAGTCCTCTGATTTCCTGTTTCCAAGAAAGTTCCTTACAACAGAAACGAATGCTCCCCATGCATTTCTCTCAACATCAGTCATGGATTGAGTGAAGGCTTGGTCTTTAATCAGGGTCCTAATTTGAGGGCCGTCGAAAATACCTGCTTTGAGTTTTTCTAGCGTTAAACCAGGGGACACTTCACACAGATACTTAAAACAGTCACTGTCAGTATCGAGCGCCTTGACAAACTGTTTCATAAGGCCCAGCTTGATGTGAAGGGGCGGGAAAACAATTTTTTCACGTTCCACTAGGGGTTCATAAATGATGTTCTTTTCCCCAACATTGAGGCTTTCCCTAACTGGCCATTCCTTCTGAATCCAGTGTCTGTCTTTGGCTCTGCTGTCCCAGAGGCAGATAAAGCAAGGAAATTTTGTATACCCACCTTGCTGTCCTAGCAAAAAATTGACCATTTTTAGATCAACACAGATGATCCATTTGTGTTCTTCATATTTGAGTAGCTCCAAAACCGTTTTGATGTGTTCATATTTTTCTTTCAGGTGTACTGAGTGTCCTATGGGTATTGCGCCAAAGATGTTGCCTATATGTAATAAAACACACTTCAGACTCCGCTTAGAGCTATCTATAAAGAGGCGCCACTCTTTCGGATCATAACCTGGAGCTCCCACCGCGGTGACTAATCCAGAAATAAAATAATTGTTTTAATGAAATAAAATAATAATGCACACACTAATGCACACACAAATCTATATTTGACGCACTGATGTAATTAAGAATTATATTTGATGAATGTAAACTAATATGCTTATTACCTCCCTTTGCTATTTTCAGAATCTGTGACCTGATATGTAAATTGCCACGTAGCATCAAAACTAGACGTGATCTGCACAAACGAATGCCATTTTCAGAATCTGTGACCTCAAATCTACCAGAATCAAGTGTCAAAACTCATGCAACCGAAAGTGTGTTCCCCAGTGTAATCAGTATAAGTATGACTCACCTCTACATTAACACTGGCCAAGGCGGTGTTGTGGATCATGTAGTCGACGGCCTCTTGGCGGGTCCAGCTAAAGGCGTGCAGACCCGTGTCCACCACCAGGCGACATGCTCGGTACATCTCAAAAGAATAGTGGCCATACCTGTCCAGGGACAATATGTTGTGAACTTAATATACCCATCTGTCTTCATTCATATTGTGCATCCCATGAAGTTCATGATCTTTAGTTGTTAATCATTCTCCCAAATTTTTTTATTTATTTTTAACATTCCCTTACTGGCCGGTAGGGTGGTCGGTGCATTTTTCTTTACGCACATCTGATCACTTCATTGTACAGTGTTAGGAAATCTGAGTACAGTACTCAGAGAAAGCCTGGCATGCTTAGTTGAGTCAAACTGGATCACACCCTTCTCACATCTGATCCGGGGATTGAACCTGTGACTAGAGTAAACCCTAAGAGTAAACCTGGTACCGGTCAGAGCCACAGTCTCCAGAAATAACTCCCGGTTGTGACCTTAATTATTTTGATCTTATTTATAAGTTCTTTGACACTGTTTATTTAAATAACTTTACTAGTATACCAAGCGATCAGCCTAGAAGAACAATAACACACATAGCAGTAACTAGTGAAGCAGATGTGCACCCACTTAACTCGACCCATCTTACAGTAATCAAACGAGATAAAGATCTGACCCAACAAGGTTAACGAAGGGAAATTAGTTCTCGCCTCCGTGTGATGAGAGAACAGGCACCATGACCCTATTAATTCAATAAACACTGCCCTTCAGCCGGTAAGAAGAAGGGGTCGTGCCAGGAACAGGACTACAATAAACAAAATATACCACCATAAACTAACATAAATAAGATAGATTTGTGAAAGTACTGTGACCCAGAAAAATCGAATAAGAGAGGCCAACAGCTCATTTTCACGGAGAGACAAAATCCAGCATTAGTGGGAGTCACGCACAGGTCTGAGTCATAGGGAGGACCACTCTTCCTGGCAGTACCAGGCCCTGCTGGGCCTCCCACAGGTCACACGTAGGTCATTGTGAGGGCGATCCATAGGGTGAGTTACTTTAAGTGGGAAGTGTATCCATGTCAGGTTTATACATGGGCGTCATTATCTGGTAACATCAATATAATCATCTAATATGTCCATGTCATTCAGTTAACTTATAAATAGCTATACTTAGAATTGTTGTTTCGCAGATTTCCCCTCATAACATATCAACCGTTATATAACTATTGGGCCACGCTACCAAATTCCTTACTTTGCAATCCCTCCTACTATAACTCTCATTATATCTTCATAATGGTGCCAATGGTATCCATTATAATGGTGTCAGAGGAACCCATTGCAATGGTGCCAAAAGCATTCATTACATCAGTGGCAGCGTTTAAACTAAACTCAAACCCTCTCTTTGTTAGTCATTCCATTGGTGGAAACGTAGTTACGTAAATCCACGTGTCCGGTTAGTCATTACATCTGGCAAGTCAAGTAAACCCATGCTTCTACAGTGGCGGTAGTAGCTTTAAAGTAAATTCAGGCCTCTCCCTCTTCCCAAGTCATTACAATGGTAATGGCGTACTTAAAGTAAACCCGCCTCTCCCCTCTTGCTGAACAAGTGATCATTTTCCAGGTACAATAATACCTAACACCCGCCCTCCAACCCCCATCCCCTGATATGGTAATCTTTATATTGATGACTGAGATCTTAACGTATTTTTATGCCCTCTCCTTAGTTAAACACGGTATATTGTGTTGGTGCCGGCGATATTTAATCCCATGTCTCTCCCTTAATTTAATTCAAATTAAGTTTTCTCTTTAAGAGACCCCGAGTAGTAGAGCATGAAGTCTCCTAGTGTGCCATCTTAACAATTCAAGTAAATGTTCTCATCGATGTATGTGTGCATTTCTACTAGAATAATTCTCTTCCCAGAGTATATACAGTGCTAAGTCCCCAGTGCTTAATAATTGTATCAGTGTTCCCAGTGCTTAATATCATAATTTTGTCAGTGTACTCAGTACATTGCAATTCTAGGTCAGTGCTACATGCACCCATTATGTTTTTAGTAATGGAAGTTGTGTCTGCACTAATCGTTAGAACCTAACATGACTTATATATCCTACATCTACTTGCCCTAATTTCCCCAACAACAACCCATAAACATCCCTTACCACGAAGGACAGTCAGTACGGACTCTCATCCTTCGCCTCCCATCCTTTTCTTACTCTCACTTTCCTTCTCCCTGTGTTCCATTACTAAAGACTAAGTTTCGATCCGCATTCTTCTGAGACTGGGTAAACACGTTGTCACAGTTACATAATAAGTGCAGTTAGAAAAAGTAAAAGGTTACATGTAAAATAATGATGGACTGTATCTAAAGAACTTATTGGATTATTGGCTTGAATTTATAGACAGTGAAGTAACTTATACAGTAGTGCCGAGAGTATCCATTACAATGGTGTCAGAGGGACTCATTGCAATGGTGCCCAAGGCAGGCTTTACAAATATCAGAACCAATTATCGTAAGACTTGCCTGAAAGTCATATAACACAAAGTACGTGTATCTACTTACACAGTTTCAAATTCCTAACCAAACAAAAAGTGTTTAACGATTTCTTCTCATCTACACTTAGTGTTGTCTCTCAGTACTGTATATACCTGATATAAGGATTCTTGAAAAGGTCCATATCAAAACCAAGATTCTCTGCGTATAGACCCCAGCCCTCCAAGTATGCTGTATTTATGGGGAACCTGGAAGGTGCCTGCCAGTAGTTACGGTCCTCCATTACTCTCCTGAAGAAGGGGATTTTAGGAGACTCCATGCTGTGTGATCCCTGCAGGTGATGACCTGGATTTCCCTCGTGCAGGGATAAGGTCATCATCTCGTACTTCGGTCTGAGAAGTAGAATATACAGTTTAGTTGGTCTTAGTCGAAACGAGTTGGATATTTTCTGACTGTTATTGATGCTACTTCAAGGAGTTAAAGATACTAATGCAAGTAGGTGACTTTCTTGCAATATGCGAAGGTTACCTCATTTTGTATGGGGATCTCTTTATCAAGATTAACATATTTCATGTAATGACCTAACCTAACCTAACCTAACCTAACCTAACCTAACCTAACTACTATGACTCACTGTAGGCTGTAAGGTTTAGGGAATACGCCATATTTAAAAAAAGATAACTGCTCAGTAAAGTTACTCACTGACTGTCACAGTGGAAAGTATTGACGAAGTAGACGCCGGGGCGAGACCCGTCTTAAGCTCCAACAGAGTAAAAAGCTGTGGTGCTATGAGGTGAGGACAAACGCTCCATCCTGTACAACATATAACAAATGGTCATGGATTCTCCCTGTGTGTGTAATGATATAACTATAGTATATACAGTGCATTGATTTTTGATACGACTATGTAATAAGGCTCTTGAAACATCTCGAAATTTTCCATAAGCCAAATACATTAACTCAGACACTAGCGCTTCCAATGCGATATCTAGACCTGGCCACCCTTTGAACACACAACATGCTCATCACTAAGACAATGTTATTCACCACACCTGGGACTCTTTCTTACTTCAACTTCGCTTTAGGAATATTCATGAAGACTTCAGGAAGTTTGAGGGGGATGACGTTGTACACGAGGTCCTCAAAATCTTTAAACAAAGCCTCAGGGTTGTCATAGAGAAACTGGGCGTCTTTCCTTACCATCTCTGAGAACTCTGACACTGACATGTTGTAGCCCAACTCTGAAACGATCTGTCAGATTAAGATTAGTCATTTTACGTAAGGTACAAACCTAGCCAAAAAAGCCAAACCAGGAATACACTTGTTTTAATGGGTTAAGACCTAAGGAATGCAGTGTTATAATTCAGATTCGAGCCTTTGTCTGGACAATTACTTTTTCACAGTCAGCTACGGTATTATTTTACTTTTGGACATAGTGCGCCCCAAAGTTATAAACTATTGAAACATTTAGGTCTCACTATTCTGAACACTTTGAATCCCATATACAGTATATCTGGTGGAAATGGGTAATAGCGACACAATTTAATTTAATTGATTTTACGTACTTTTCAGTCTTCGTCTATGTGAGATGTTATCGTCGTGAAAGAGTGAAAGCGAGCTAATTATGGGCGTGTTTACATCACGCATGCGTGGCGTCTTCCCGTGGTGACCAGTGATGTATCGATGTCATCATGCGATTTTTTTTGACAAATCAAAATTGAATTTTTTCAAAGGGTACGGATTTGAAGGATTTCAATTTCGATGACCAGTGTGACAATGACCGTGGTAGAGGTTGAATGTGAATCGTGCTCCTACGATTATTTTAAATTTATTGCTGAGCCTTATAGTGGGGCAGCTAAATGCAATTTTTCATGAGAATCATGCAAATGGTGATACAAGCACCAAATTTGGCATGGTCTGCCTGACTGGCCATTTAAAAATCCAAGATTACGGTCATTTTTCAAGATGGCCGCCATATTGACCTTCAAAAGATGATTTTTTCATAGAAATTGATGTAGTTGGTCAATCTGAGTGATCTTGGTGTCGATATTTATGTTTTCAAGCATGCTCAGACGAGGTTTTATAGTTTTAAGTCCATTGTAACATTTTTATCCACTTAAAATAACACTTTTAGTAAAAAAAAAAACCTAAAGGAATTTACTAAAAAAAAAGTACTCACTATTAGCATGTCCTGTGACTTCTCCTAACAGTACATCTTTGTGAATTTACTGCTGTTCACATATGCAGCGGCAAAGTGCTGTGCAGGAAAGTCCAGAGCGAAAGCATTTCATTTCTGGTTGCAGTCTTTCTTACAGGAACATTTGGTCAGCTCCTGACAGCACGTCGCAATCTGGGAAAGAGTCGTCCAACGTATCTGCCATGCCTCTCCCTTCTGCATCCATCCTCAAGTGACAGGACATCTCAGGGCTTGGATGTTGGAAGATGGACACACTGGTCCCATGGAAGGACGTTTTGGCCGTAGTCGCAGTGGGGTTGTGGTCTCCTAGCTGGGCTGATAATTGTAGAACTCTGTCATATGAAATGCTGACCCCATTTTCATGCAGCATGTCGATGAGCTGCCTCTTTCTTGTCTTAGCAAACACAGACATGCCGACGTAGATAGCAAAAGGTGTCTCATGGTCCTTGGAGTGTCTGTGGATTTGTGTTCCTACCTTGTAGTTGGCAAAGCAGTTGTACTGTAAGAGCTGTGACATAGCAAAGTCAGACTTCGATGCGCCATGCTGGAGTTGGGATTTGATATCTGCACCATGTTCGATCATGCATACAAATTGAAGCAGTGATGGTGGAACAGCCTGTTCAATGCATCCTTCATAAAATGTACTGCTGAAGTGTGACTTCTGTTGAAGTATGTCCCGTCGTATCATCCCAGCAGCCTTGGACAGATGGATCGCGTCACTGTATTTGCTTGCTTGTGCCAGGATTGAGCCAACATCCTTCTCAAAGGCCAGTAGGATATCTCTTCCTTGGTGATGAGCTTGCAGCTGGGGGATGTGAAAAAGCAGCTGGTCCTTCAGTTGAGTAGCATGAACATCGGGCGTTCCAACACGCAGCTGCTCAAGTCTCTGTCTGTAGAGTGTGACCAGGTCAGCAAGTCTGAAAATGGGTGGTTCAGTACCTTCACTAGAAGCTTTCATATGAGTGATGTAAGTGACCAGCTTAGAGAAAGCAGTTGGGTATGCGTCCTTGTTCGGATGAAGCTCTTGTGCTTCTTCTTGCTCATGAGCATTTCGGTGTGTTCTTTCTCGGTTGTACAGGTCTGCCAGGCAGCGAGGGTGATACTTCAGTTCTTGTGCCACAACATCTCCTGCACTTAGTTTGGCAAGGAGTTTTCCATCGCTAAGTGTCTTCGCACAATCATTCAATCTTTTATTAAGTTTCATTGTCATTGCATGTCTTATGTCATCTCCCGAAGCTTCTCCTCACATAGAAAGCATTCTGTTGCTTTGGGGTCTCTGACCATTCGTGGTATCTTGTTACTGCTGCTCTCCTCTGTAGCAACCGCAGAGGTTCGCCTTTTCTGAGCTCTATTTAACTTTGTGTTGTTAAACAGAAGTCTGCAACTCTCATGATACTGTGCCTTGTTTCTCCTCAAGGTCTCCTCTATCCCATCATCTTCAACAAGTCTTGCAGGGTCAAGCTTGATTGGCAGTACATTGATTGAATGAAATAGAGGAATGTTCCTTGCCAAGCTCTTGTAACCGTCATCTCCTTTTTTGGCAGGATTTGCATGTGGAGACGTAAGATCTTCCTTCTTATCCTATTGACAAAGACAGCACTTTGTCCAGTCAGTGAGGAATGATTTGTTGGTAGATTTTGTGTCCATAACTATTTTTGATCTTCAAGGCCGAGGGTTTATCCTTTTACCACCCTGATGAGCACTTTCTTGGATGGGCTATAACTAGGTTCATGCCTTTTGCCCTACACCTAGTTCGATCGTTCATCCAGTGTCATTAGTCCCGTGCGATCTGTGCACCATCCAGATAACTAAAACTCCATTATCCTTGGCTCAGCTCTCCCGCGCTGGCACATCCTGTCAATTCAGGTGCGGCTGCTTAACTGATTTGGGGTTGGTTAAGCAGCATTTGGGACACTAGGCTGTTGCAGTATGACATGCTTTTTCTTAGCTGACACTGAATCCCATGCTGGGTTGCACAGCAGTGATGTCACCAATGTGCCCTGGTAGTGCCCGACAATCACTACCTCACATGCTCTGCATGTTAGGGCATGCTACCCTCACCTAGTTGAAAAAAAATCATAAAACCAGTATATAAAACCATTTAACACGCGGACTTTGAACATATAATCAACGACCTCACCAGCAAGGAATCGAACCCTCGACCTACTGGGTGGCCCTAGGGAACGCTTACCGGCTAGCCCACAAGGACACTAAAAGCAGTTCTAGACTCTGTTATATTTCACACAAAGCCTGTTCATCGAGCTGATGGCGCCGTGAACCTCATTGGGAAACTGCCCGTGCCTCGTATGTGGTGTCAGTAGCATTTTACCGAATCCAGCTGGTATGAAACGCGAGGTACATATATATACTTAATTTTTAGTCCATTTAACACGCGGACTTTGAACATATAATCAACGACCTCACCAGCAAGGAATCGAACCCTCGACCTACTGGGTGGCCCTAGGGGACGCTTACCGGCTAGCCCACAAGGACACTAAAAGCAGTTCTAGACTCTGTTATATTTCACACAAAGCCTGTTCATCGAGCTGATGGCGCCGTGAACCTCATTGGGAAACTGCCCGTGCCTCGTATGTGGTGTCAGTAGCATTTTACCGAATCCAGCCATCAGCTCGATGAACAGGCTTTGTGTGAAATATAACAGAGTCTAGAACTGCTTTTAGTGTCCTTGTGGGCTAGCCGGTAAGCGTTCCCTAGGGCTACCCAGTAGGTCGAGGGTTCGATTCCTTGCTGGTGAGGTCGTTGATTATATATATATATATACATATATATATATATATATATATATATACATATATATATATATATACATATATATATATATATATATATATATATATATGAGAGTATCAGAAATAAAAAAAAATCACCATGCTTGAAAACATATATATCGACACTAAGATCATTTGGATTGACCAACTTCATCAATTTCTAAAAAAAAAAGTCACCTTCCGAAGGTCAATTTGGCAGCCATCTTGTAAAATGGCCGCCATCTTAGATTTCCAAATGGCCAATTAGGCAGGTTTTACTAGTAGCCCCTAGGATATGATCCTTGCCAAATTTCATGCTTGTATCACCATTTGCACGATTTTTCAATTATCCCCTCTACTATTACGAGAAAGACGTCCAAGCTATCCAATTCCTACGTAATCACGTCTGTTGAATGCCCGCACTGTAAATTGACTTGTAAATTTAAAGGTTGACCCTGGTCCTTCCACTTCTAACGAAGGTATTGTACTTTCGGACATGGCGCCCCCCCCCCCCCCCCATAGTTTAAAACTACTAAAACATTTAGATCTCATTATTTTGAGTCTTTTGAACCCCATTTATATTAGTTCGAAATGAATAGGATAGGTTTGGTTAGTTTAAGCTAACCCTACCGGGGGTTCGGGGGCGGAGCCCCCGGCTAAGGGTTAGGTTAGGTTTGGTTAGGTTAGACGACTCGTTTTCGTAATTTCCCCCATCCAAAATCCCGATTTCACAGGCTCTCACCCGTTATCGATGGGGGGGGGGGGGGGGGGTAAAAAACGAGCAATTTCCGCCAAAAATGAAGGTCAGATTCGTTTAAAACACACCAAAACACACCAAAACACACAGGGAAAAACATATTGGTCATCCCCTAGGAACTCTCTTGTCCGAAAGTAAAAATTTACCCTCGTTACTATTATTTACTCTGATCATTTATATAGATATAAAAATGAGATAGGTGTGGTTGGTTGACTCTGAGACTTACCTTGGCCATCTCACCCCTGATGCGTGTCACCTCGTCCAGGCCCAGTTGGTGGATCTCTGCAGGCGTCATGCTGGTTGACGTGTGGAACCTATAAGCGAGACATTGTACACTGCGCACAAAACCTGAGAAATATTCATAGTTCTTGTTGTGTTTTTGTTCAAATTGACTATGAGCACTCATGACGAGAATAGGTCAACGTGACACGTACAGATGGGAAATCAGGACGACAAGTCTTCCAGGAAATTATATAAATTGCATGAAGTTTCCATCTACTGTAGTTACAAGGAAATTTATAGAGGACAGTGTAAATGTATCAAAACAGAAGTCAAGGATCCTGCTGTTATGTCATTAGAGTGTAATTACCACAGTCATACATGTTAGTTAACTTACAATCACATGAATCATATTACACTCAAAAGCCCATAAAACAGGTAGTTATAACTTATTTCTAGTCCCCCTACTTGGACGTCCATTTTCTGTCTTGTCTGCTTCAGTACTCTTTTGACACGTCCGTTTTCTCTATCATCCATTCAAAATGTTAAGAAATCTCATGTTTACGTTTGTATATTTAAAATTACGAAGTAATTGATATGTGCTTTTTGAAGATTAGTAGGGTCATTACCTAATATCTGACCATGGTGGACTTGATCTCACCCTCTTCTGTATATATATATATATATATATATATATATATATATATATATATATATATATATATATATATGATATATATCTATATAGTATATATATATATATATCACTGTAGGTGCGCGTGATCTAGGTATATGCTGATAACCACCAGGAAAGAAGAAAACACGAAGTTCCCAAGCGCTTTCGTGTAATTCACATCTTCAGGGGTGAGTATAGAAAACCTACTAATGTGTGTTCACACATTCATTATTATTCTTCCCACCATAATAGAGTCAAACAGTCAGTATTTTCAACAATGTTTTTACGTGGTTTGAGAATTTGCAACCCGGAATTCATTGATGAGGAATATAAATATATCTATAATATTGGCTCAAACCTTAATACCCTAGATCTTTCATAGACAAATGCCTGAACATTACTTAAAAATATTTTTATAGAACTGATCCCAAGCCCACCCATGACCATAAGAATCTCTTCGTATTACCATTTCACAAAAAATTCTCTCAAATTCCTTTACAGCTAAAATCCTGGAATGTCAATGTGGCATTTCAAAACTCATGCACTGTTAAACAAATGTTAATCAAGAACTCCCCCAACAACACAATTGGTTGCATTTATAAAGTTCCTTGCAAGGAATGTAATATGTTTTACTTAGGCCAGACAGGTAAAGATCTTGTAACTAGACTTAAACAACATAAATATAGTTTTAGGACAGGCCAGGAATCCAATGCTCTGTTTGTTCATTTGATGGATAATAAGCATTGCATTGACTGGGATAATGCCTCCTCAATATTACCTTGTAATTCATTTGACAGTAGGAACATTATAGAATCTAGTCTCATTAAACATACCGAAGCAGTCAACATGAATTTGAGTAATGGCATGTACAAACTGGACAATTTTGTAATTAAGAAGATTTGTAACCAGGTGAGAAGTTTGGGTCACCTTACCCTTTGACCTGACTACCGACCGTTGCTGTACTTTTTAAAGATTAGTAGGGTCATTACCTAATACCTGACCATTGTGGACCTGATCTCACCCTCCTCTGTATATATACACCTTGTTTTAAACTTCTCCTTAGTCTGTACTCACCCCTGAAGATGTGAATTACACGAAAGCGCTTGGGAACTTCGTGTTTTCTTTTTCCTTGTGGTTATCAGCATATATATATATATATATATATATATATATATATATATATATATATAGATGGAATCTGAAATAGTAGATACGGTCTTTATATAACTAGACCGAATCAACTATTTCATATTTTACGTGGTATTATTTGAGTACCGTTTGATAATAATGTTATTTTAGAATGTGATACCAGAGGTATCATATAAAAACGAACACACCCAACAAATAACATTATAACATCCTTCAAAACATTACCCAGTGCTAACTACCTAGCATTTTGTTGACCCACCCTGAGCTTCAATTACGCCCTGCAAACGCCTTGGCATAAGTTCGGCATTCTCATGATTCCCTCCCGCACCTCTGTGACTTTCCTCGTCACCGCCCCTCTTTGTCTTCTCCTCCACTTCCCACTCCTGAACTATAAACCCCCACAAGTTTTCGATGCAATTGCAGTCACAACCTTTGGACGGCCAGTCTAATAAAATAATCTCTGGGTGGGCAGCAAGACCACCCCCATGACTGCCCGGCTGTTGTGTATTGGTGACCTGTCTTGCACCAAGTAGAAGGGTTGAGACTCCGGGATGCCACTAGCTAGCACTGGACCACCCCACCACATCCACCCGTGAAAGGACACAGTCACCCGGCCACTTCTTGGCCTTTCTATGATGTTACTGCTTTCGAATCTTGTGTTTCTATGCCGCCAGCATTGGCGGTCGAAAGCAGACACGGATGAAAAATTCTTCTCATCAGTGAATATGACTGTCCTCCGAAATTCAACCCCAGCATCCTCATAATCCTGAGCAAACCCCAGGCAGGATTACTTGTGTGTCTCTGTTAATGTTTCCTTGTGTGCCGCCTTGTGGTTGTCGGGTAACAACGCAGCTCTGTCTCCCTCGTTAAGATTACGGCAGTCTTTTGGGGGGTTCTTCCTGCTTCCTGTATAAGTCACTCATCCTCCTCAGCTGTGGCCGTCCAGGTCTCGGTCTGGGTCTGGTTTCCACATTACCTTCGGCTTCATATTTCCTCACCCACCGACTTACCGTCTCCTTGGAAATGCCCATAAACTGGGCAATTTCCCTCATTCCCTTCCCTGCATTGTGATAGTTACTTATTTTGGCACGTGTTCTTGGTGGCTGCACATGACCTCGTGGCCTTCCATCCAAACCTAGAATTGTAAAAATAATGTAAATATTCACAATAATGTTTTCAAATATTATTTTGTCTCTCACTGAGTGAGGTGGCAAGACAAAGGGAAAAGATCTCACCCCGCCGTGTCTTTTACACACCTTTTTCACTATTGTTAGTTTTCCTGCATAAACCATGAGAAGATGACACCACAAACTACACCAGCACCATGAGCATCCATTCAAACATGATGTGACACCTTCACAATACTAGAAGTCGTTGCCTTGTTCTATACACTGTTCTCCAACTTTCTTTGTCATCCATGCACTAATTCCCTTTCTCGACATCAAATCATATAACCCTCAGTCACCCCATCCACCCATCTTTTTCTCAGTCTTCTCTTTGCTGTCACTCCTGGCATATGTGGTATTCCTCTGTTCTCATAACATGGCCATACCACCTCAGGGTTAAGGGTTCTGTTTTGTCCTACATTCCCCTGTACTGCTAACTGCCGACTGGTCACTTCTTACTCTATCGTATTATGTGATGCCATGCATGGATCTCAAACATCTTGCAACTGTGTCCACACTACTACATTCCCTGCATTAGACACTGAGGCTGCACCCCCATTAAGAAGTTTCGTAACAACAATTGCTTCATACATTCCCTCAATTAAATCCATTTACATCTTTTGTTTCTCCATACAGCTCTCAATGCCCCACTTACCTTTTCCCCTTCTTTGTCTATGAATTTTTTTTAATAATTCTTCCACTTTTTTGTGTACATGTATAATGTTCACCTAAATATCTCGAGCACCAATGTGTTCCAGTCGGTTTCCATTCAGGTGCATAGCCTCGTCATATCCTCCAATTATTGAGATTACCATTACCTTACTCATATATTCATTTAATTTTCTCCAACACACATTTATCAAAGCAAATTTGTTATAAATAAATTCCCCAGGTCTGCTATTACAGTATGATATTTACCATTAGTATACAGAAGATGTAGTTCTCCATTCATGACCATTATGTTCGTACCCACACCTCGACTCTTGCATTTACATCCTCATTACCCCATCCACATACAGGTTTAATGGCAACGGTGTCAGCAGAACCCTGCCTGAAACAGTCATTGCCCCACTTTCTATACTGTCCACTGTCCTGAAATGTGTTTTCACCACTCCTAATATAAGGCTGATTATGCCATATAATATCACAATCTCCCATATACCCATATTATCAACTATCATACACCATCCCCAGATCTACAAAGCATAGTTATAGCTGCTTTCCCATCTCACTTTTGCACTTTCCTGTTCCAGGCAAAATTGATAAACACCTCCCCTGCCATATTGAGAATAGCACTGTTTCAATCCAATTATCTCCCCTGTCTCATTAATTGCAACAATCAGTTATAATTCTACCATACACCTTAGCAGGGATACTTAAACTTATTTACACCGTTTCCCCTTGTAGATTGATATTAATGCATGCTCTCTCCCACTCATCAGGCACTTGTTTGATAATATCACATCATATTACCCACTACACCATATTACCCAGCTGTATACCCATGTAATCAGGCTCTATACCAAAACATGGAATCCCAACATCGAGGCCAACAGGAGGGACAATAGCTAAAAACTGTGAAGGAGGGATATACAAGTGGATATATCAAGAAAAATCCCTCAACGAAGAACACATTTGGACACTAATCATTATGGACAAACTAAAGAATACGACTAAACCCGTCAAAGTTTAGAAGAGTCAGGAGTGGGAAACAGGATGATAGGTCTCCATTACAACTGCCACAATCCAAGTTTAAGAAATAATGGACAACAGACAAACAGTAAGAACTTTAAGAATAATACAACCAACATAAACTGGAAGACTGAGTGAATTAACCAAAGTAATATATATCAAGAAATTGACCCTGAAATTGACTAATTAACAGTCACGGTGAGAAAGACAACAACAACATAAAACTCTTCAACTATTATGTTATCGCCACGCACAATTGTGCGCGCCGGCCACATGTTAGTGAAGAGACTGATTACAACTCAGAATTGCTTACTAAGCGAGATGGAGCTGGTAGCAGATGTGTTGCTGCCTGAGGGGCAGACTATCGCCTTCTGCTGTAGAGGCAACATTTTGATTCTCGTCAGCCAACATCTTCCTGCAGGACATTATATTTGCTCTCGTTGGTCTAACCCTAGACCCAAAAACGCGAGTGTGATTGTGAACTGTTGAATCCTCTTTATTAAGTGTAATGATATACTGTATATTGATCATATTATTCAAACTGTGTGTCTTGATGTACCGGCAGTTGTTACATGTGAATTGTATTCAACAGGTTTTGATCGAATTACATTCATCGCGTCAACGAAAAGGGTCTTATTGTCCTGCACAAACCAAAATCGCTCCTATGAGCGATTACAGTCAAAACGTGGGATAGGAGCATCGTGGGAGCTGCCAAGGATCGTGTCATCGTATGGAGCGGTAGGTAGAGGACCTATGTCAAAAAGACTGGACTTCGTGTCAATATTGTTCGGACGATCGCGCGAGAGAGTGCTAGTGTTCATTGCGGATAGCCGCACTGGCAATTGCGAGAACTGGTGTCAGAAAAAACTGGTCTTGGTGCCAAAACTGTTTGGACAAGTGCGCGGGAGTGTTACCGTTCATTACAGACAGTCCGGGAGGACTCGTGTCAGAGAGGAGAGGCCTCAGTGTCAATAACATTCGTGGGAACACAGGGAGAGATAGTGATCAAAACGTACAGCCAGACTAGATCGCCAAGTTTAAGAATGCTGGTGTGTGTGTGTGTGTGTGTGTGTAAATAAGGAATAAGAACGAGTGAAGTGCTCTTTCTGTTAGAAAATAAATGTTTGTGACAACTAACTAACATTATGTAAGTAGGGGCGCCGCAGTAGTGTTTGTGACATCATTTGTGTACTGAGTCCCTACATTAATTGTGGGGTCTCTGTGGTCGTGTTAAGTGTGACCTCACTCGTGCGTATGGCACGTCACGTATTTGAGGGACATCGCTAGCGTGTATGGCACTGTTTGTGTCACGTCACTCGTGCATATGGCACTGTTTGTGTGACGTCACTAGTGCGTATGGTACTGTTTGTGTGACGTCACTCGTGCGTATGGCACTGTTTGTGTAACATCACTCTGTGTATGGCAATGTGTGACGTCAATCCTGCGTATGGCACGCGTGAATGTGTCACTCGTGTTTATGGCACTGTTTGTGTGACGTCACTCGTGCATATGGCATGCGTCAGTGTGACATCTCCAATTGTGTGATATCAGCGATCGTGGGACGTCACCATAAGTAGTAGCTTGTTGTTGTTCTTGTTAAGATTGTCGGACCGTAGTCCGACACGGCCTTTGCCTATAGGCGGCCCGTTTGGTGGTTCCGGCTGGAGCTCCAGGAGCAGCCAGACCGGATTGGGATTGGAGGTGGTCCCACCTGCAGATTGGAAGGATACTGCAGGTTGCAAGTGTGAGCGGACCCCCGATCAGTGGACGCTTACCACCAACCCCCACTCTTGGACGTGGTCAGTTTCCGAGTGGCGCGCCCCCCGAACTGGGATCCGCACTTGCTGGGAGAGGATACTTTCTAAGCTATCTGGGTGGTGGGTATCGTGTGATGACCCGGAGTAGGTGGTGAATGTGGTCTGTTTGGGCCTTTCGGGTTAGAGTGGCCGCTGGTGTTGTGTGTGTTTCTTGGGAGATTTGAGTTCTGTTTCGGAGGTTTTGTGTGACTTCGCAGTCGAGGAGATAGGGTTGGCTGCTGGCTCCTGACAGTAGGTGCATTCCATGACGTCAATTCCGATCATCTGCCAGGAGCACTTGTACCCTAGTCGTAGTCGATGAAGGCTGACTTGGGTTTGTCTTGGAGTTTTCTTGTCAGCGAAAGGTGGTTCCCCTTTTGTAGCCGCCAGGTACCATTTGGCTGATTGGGAACCAGCGCTGAATGCGTGGAGGAAGCTCTTTTTGATGTGGAGCTTGCTAGTCTTTCTGAGGTGATTCTTGATCTGTTGCACGCTTGCTGGAACTTGGATGTGTACGCCACTAGAACGTGTAGCTGCCTTGGCTGCTTCGTCTGCCACATCGTTTCCTCCGATCCCTACATGACTGGGAATCCATTGTAAGACGACTGGGCGGTTTTGGCTTTGGAATTCCTGTAGCTGTGCGAGGATCGAGGTAATGATGTGGACGTTGTCTCTTGGTTGACTGTGTTGCAGCGCCTGCATGGCCGATTTCGAGTCCGTGTGAATTATGATGGACTTGTTGTGTTGTGTTGCAGCGTGTTGTAGGGCCTTTGAGATTGCTACCAGCTCTGTTTGTAGGGTGGAGCAGTCATTGGAAAGGCTTCATCGGAGGGTCTGACCTTGGGTGTAGAAGGCCGCTCCGGATCTATGATGTTTTGGGTCCACCGAGCCGTCTGTGAAGTATGATGCTGCATCAGTCGGTGTCTCGGTGGCTATGGCTTTGAGAGTTATTTTTTTGAGGTCCTCCTTCTGGAGGTTGGCTTTACTATCGCCTAGGTCGGTAATTTTGAGTGTGGCTGGTGGAGGGCTCCATGGTGGAGGAACAGCGTAACCATTGTCTCGTGTGTCTTGGTTGTTCTTGACGAGTGTTTCTGCTTGCAGGTGTCGGATGACCTCGCTTGCCTCGTGCGACCAGGTGGCCCCTCGCACTCTGTGGTCGAGGTGGAGGGAGGCACTGATTCGAATTTTGGCAACTGTGGGCTTATCTGATCTACAGATTTTGGCGAGGAGACCGGCTGTCACCTGCTTGACTCGTACTGCCAGGGGTGGTAGTTCGGTTTCCATTTGCAAATTGTAAATTCTGGTCCACATGGGTGCTCCGAGCATGGTCCTGAGAGCATTATTTTGGATGACTTCTAGCTTGGCTATTTGGTCTTCTCTCAGTCCAATGAGTGCTGGAGCACTGTAATCTACCAGCGATCTGATGGCGGCCGAGTAGTAGGCTTTGAGCACATGAAGGTTTGCTCCTGCGGTTGTGCTGGTGAGCGACCTCATTATATTGTGTCTGCTCTTCGTCCTGTGCCTGAGATACTCGAGTTGCGGCTTGAAGGTGAGTTTCTGGTCAAACCAGATACTAAGCGTTACTGCATACATTTATCGAGCAAGACAGATCTTGCTCGCTGTTCTGGCCGTCAAGGACATGGAAGGGAATAAGTCAGAAATGAGAGACTGTCGACGTAGAAGCCAACGTCTCACCCACCCCGCCAAGGCAGCATGAGATAAATATATTTCCCGAGAAGAGAAAGGAACCACCAGACGAAAGTGATTGAAGGGCAATTATGTGAGCAATACCAACAGACGCATCAGATGTTCGCTCACATGACAGAGATGATGCAGAACGTCACCGAAGGTAAGAATCGACTACAAAGTAAGGGCAGCACAGAAGATCGCGAAAAGGTGTTATCACTACCAGAGTCACGACCTTCCTCAAACCGAAACTGGCGAAGAAGCGCTAAATACTCCAAAAGGACTCCCGGCGCTCACCTTAACCGCGGAAACGGGAATATTTTACCAGGGGGAGCGCGGAAGTACTTCCGAGTATCAAGCTTGCTCATCAAAACCGCTAACGTTGATGAAAGGACCAAAAGGACGACCCGCCGAGGTCCGAGGGCTGGGTGAGAGAACTGTTAGAAAATATGAGGTTCTCCCAAAGGCCGACGCCGAAGTTCAGCGGAGGAACTTGTGGTGAATACTGGGAGTTCAAGTAACCCTTCCAGCGACTCGTTGGGATGCTGCAGATACTTGATGCTTTGAAATTAGAGACACTTTTCTTCGCCTACACCAGCTCCACTAAGGACGCTTTGCGAGGATGCCTGAAAATACAAGATCCCAAAAGCAAGGTACAAGGAAGCTTTGGGCATATTAGAGAAACGTCAAGGCAACAAGCACTCTTACGTCTGTCAGCTAATAATGAAAGCCCTGTGAGGTCCAACTGTGAGACAAAATGACGCGAAAGGCCCCCAACAGTTCTGAGACGAACTGGGGAATTGCGTGAGGAACTTGAAGGTTCTGGGAGAACTACATTAGATTGACAAGTATGAATCAATAGGTACGTTAGCTGAGAGATTCAAGGAAAAGATAAGGGACGACTATGTGGATAAGGTGCATGAATACAAAAGGAAGCAAAGGAAGCCTCCTGGGATCGAGTAGATGTTGGAATTTACTATGGATATGGTCGACAAGACGGAGGAGGCCCCAAAGGGACAAGAACCGGAGGAACCAAGCAGAATATACGCAGACTCACCCTCACGCCAATCCTCATCGAGGTAGAAACTTGTGGGTCTGGTGACATCAGGAATAAAGACAACCAGAGAAACGGTCTGCTGCTCGTTATGCCGTGGAGATCACCTTCTTCAGATGTGTCGGACATTCCTCAGCATGTCCACAGGAAAGCGAACTTCCCTCGTAAGGGAAGAACGTCACTGCTTTGCCTGCCTGGGTCGTAATCACCGGATAACGGAGTGCAGCCAGAAGATGATATGTGGTATACTGTAGATGGCTGTTCTGGAGTACACTCGAGGCTTCTGCACTTCACAGGAGTTCTGACGAGCAGTGGCAAGGCGCAACGGGCCGAAGTTGAAAGAGAACACCAGACCAGTTTCCAAAGGGTGAAGAGTGCAATCACTGGGGGGCACTTATCAAATAGATATATCACCTGATCACAAGCGACCTAGAATAAGTCAATTAAGGCAATTATGCCACCACCGGAATCGGCAACTAGTGGAGTTAAATCATGGAAGACCGAAGCCGGGACAAGCACCATGGGGAAAAGGACAGGGATTACACAAAGCGTGCTGGTGACCACGAATAGAGGAAATCGGCATAGATGGGTCAGGGAAACCATAAGCAACAACGGAATTGATGACCGGCGTGAATAATCCAACGATTGCGAGTTGTGATTACAGGAATCTAGCAGAGTCGCACTTCGAATAGTGAAAGTCAGGGTGGAGGAGAAGAACCAAGAGGCGAAAGGAGCAGTGGTCACCGGAGCTCTCTTGGATTCAGGCAGCATCCAATCATACTGCACGCGTAGTCTAGCTAACCGGCTGCAGGCAGAGGGAGGCCATTTTTTCCCTCTCCATTGGCACGCTCATGAAAGAAAGAAATAGTGTAAACACAGAGGATATCCGTGTAAAAGTGGCTAGTGTAGGAGTAAGAAAGAGTCGATTCATCACTATCCTCAAGGTCATTGTTGTCGAGAATCCACAGTCATCTCTGAAAATGCCGGTCGAAGACACCCAAGACGTCACCATGTGGGAATACCTCCGAGGTACCTCAGTACCCCAAGCACCGAAAAGAGTGGATTTCCTGATAGGTCTGGATGTACCACACGTATTAGTACCACCGATAGAAGTAAGGATCGGGAAGGATGGAGAACTGTTTGCAACACGCACCCTTCTGGGCTGGACTATAAATGGACCGCTTGTAGTGGTGAGCCGTGATTATGCCGTGATGAACCACTCTGTCAGAATGGCAACACTAAATTCGGAGATAAATCTGGAAAAACAAGTCAGGCACTTCTGAGAATGCGACTCCGCCTACAGTAACTATGATCCCGTCTCTGTCGAAGACAAGAGAGTCCTGATGTAGTGGTCAACGTAAATTACTCAAGTGGACCCGACACTACAAACTTCCCATCCCGTGTCGCCATGAAGAACCGGGACGCCCAGACAATAAGAAGCTTGCCGAACAGGATCTGAGAAAATGCCTCCTAAAGAACCCAAGGCTCTCTCAGAGGTATCAAGAAGAGAAGAGACGTCTAGGCGACGAGGGTCTTGCTGAGCGAGTCTCACGTCAAGAACTCAGTGTTGCACCAGGGAAGACTAGTATCTCCCACACCACCACATTTTGAATTCCAACAAGCCTGAAAAGGTGAATATAGTTTTTGATTGTGCAGCCGAATATGAGTCGATGTCATTGAACAGCCAGGTGATGCAAGGGCCAGACCTTAACAACAAATTGATGGGAGTCCTCATCAGATTCAGACAAGGAAAGGCACTCATGGCTGATACCGAGGTAATGTTCCACCAAGTGCGAGTAGTACCCGAATAGAGAGATGTCTTACGATTCTTATGGTGGACGGACGACCAGCTGTCAGGGGCCCCCACCACTTACCGAATGACAGTACATCTCTTTAGAGGTGTGTGGAGACCTTCATGTGCCGAGTATGCGCTACAACGATCATTCCAAGATTACGGGGAAAGTCTCAATGGCGACATCAAGAAAGCAAATCATAACTTCTACGTTGACGATCTGCTTCTCTTAGTAGATTCGCTGGGGAAGGCAACGATAATTACCCATCGAGTGAGACAGCTGATGAAGAAGGGCGGATTCAGACTTGCAAATTGGGTCTGTAATCACAAGGAAGTCCTCAAGGAAATTCCACAGACAGAGAAAGCCGTGGGTGTAAAAGCAGTAATTTTGAAAGACGACAGGCTCCCCACTGAACGAGCTCTAGGAATCTTGTGGGACCTGGAAAAGGACGACCTAGTGGTCCGGGTCCAGATCCATAAGAAACCGGAGACGAAAGGAGGCCTTCTGAGTATGGTTAGCTCCATATATGACCCACTGGGACTCATCGCTCCGAGCGTCATAAGAGCCAAAATCATATTCCAAGATGAGCGTAGACGAGGTGTTGGGTGGGATGAACAAATGGCTGAACAGAACAGGGTGGCTTGGCAAAGATGGCTAGAGGAACTTCCTCACCTATTACGGGTACAAGTTCAACGGTGCTACCCATACACCTCTATTCGAGCTCTGCGCAGCAGTACTAGCTGCCGAGGTAGACAAACAACTACAACGAGAACTGAATTACAAATAGACAGATCAGTGTTCTGGACAGACAGTGTGGCACTCCTTCAGTACATACGAAACACCGAAAGTCGCTTCCATTCCTTCGTGGCCAATCGAGTGGCAACGATACACGAGGACTCCAATGCAGAACAATGGCGCCACGTGAAGTTGGCACTGAACCCAACAAACGACGCTAGTTGCGGACTACATGGAGCAGATCTCAACGAGGAGGACGGGTGGATTCGGAGACCTGCTTTCCTCTTGTTGGAAGAAGACAGTTGGCCAAAGAGTCCAATGAGGATTCCAGACCTCACAGACGGAGACCCAGAGGTGAAGAAGGAAACCACGGTGCTGACCAGGGGTAGGGTATCCTCGATAAGCTATGGGCCAGGTACTCCTCGTGGCACCGACTTCTGAATAGCGTAGTGTGGATTAGAAGGTTTACAGAATGGCGGCTTGGGAAGCGAAAGAACAAACATCACAGAGAACATCGACTCAAGGCCAGCGAATTAGAAGATGCGAAGTTAGTCATCTTAAGACTTGTGCAAAGCAAATTACTCGACCGCACAATACGGACGTGTGTGACTTGTCGGAGAAGCAACTGGAGGCCTACCCGCGAACGCCAAGCTGACCTGCCAGAAGATGGAAACATGCCCAATTCATCGCGGACCAATTTGGAAGAGGTGGGTAAAGGAATATCTCCCGACACAACGTCAGCGATAAAGATTCTTCAAAACTCGCCGCAATCTCCTCGCTGGGGATATCACATATCATCTTTGGACAATCCTTCCCCAGGAGTCAGTGGATACTAGAGAGAGTACTGGAGGCACTGCCGGGCGAAGATGGCCTGGTGCGAAGTGTTAAAGTGAAGACAAAGGACTCAGTTTTAATACGCCCAGCGACGGAGAATGAATCTAATGGTAGGCCCTAATTTCGAGCGAAGCCCTACAGGGGTAGTGTTATAGCCACGCACAATTGTGCGCGCCGGCCACATGTTAGTGAAGAGACTGATTACAACTCAGAATAGCTTACTAAGCGAGATGGAGCTGGTAGCAGATGTGTTGCTGCCTGAGGGGCAGACTATCGCCTTCTACTGTAGAGGCAACATCTAGAATTCTCGTCAGCCAACATCTTCCTGCAGGACATTATATTTGTTCTCGTTGGTCTAACCCTAGACCCAAAAACGTGAGTGTGATTTTGAACTTTTGAATCCTCTGAGAACTCTAAATAACTTTAATAAGTGTAATTATGTATTGTGATCATATTATTCAAACTGTGTGTCCTGATGTGCCGGCAGTTGTTATATACGAATTGTATTCAACAGGTTTTGACCGAATTATATTCATCGCGTCAACGACAAGGGCCTTATTGTCCTGCACAAACCAAAATCGCTCCTATGAGCGATTGCATATTATGTAAACCAAAGAAATAAATCGGGAGAGAAAAATGACGGAGTAGCTATAGCAGTTAAAAGAAACTTAAAATATAAAACAATCGATGACTTCCAGGATGAATTTCTAGCAATGAAAATAAATACAACTCAAGGAGGCGTAATCATTGCTACTAATTATCTGCCACCAAGACGGGTCGTCTCGGTGGCAGATGCTTACCTATAGAAGACCTATTAAAATTGGTTAATAATAGTCATTCTATGTACATTTTTGGAGACTTTTACGCCAGATACAGGATTTTCGACAATACAAATAATAACGCCGTGGGAAACGCCCTTAATCAATCAATAAAATCAATAATCTAGTCCTAACTTTCCAACCTGGAGAAATCACAGTACACAATCTACACTAGACCAAATTTTTACTAACATCAAAGCCTTTTTCAATTACCATATAATACAAGGACCTCTCACAGGCAGTGACCATCTGCCAATTATACTAACATTGTCAACAAGCTCCATACAGATACCAACAAAATAGAGACTGAAAATGAGCAAAACAGACTGGAACAGCTGCAAAAAAGACTTAGGTAATCACCATACGATTAATCTACCAGGAAAAACAACAGAAGACCTAGACTCAGAAATTGATAGACTGCACCTAGCAATAAAAACATCTATAATAAAACACATTCCTATTTCACACTTCAGAACATTACCCAACAATAGACTAACAAACGACGTTAAATTAATCCAAACCCATTACAATGAAATGAACAGGTATATGGAAAGACACGGCAGTAACAGATGGCTATATACGACGCAGACAGAGCTACAGATAAAATTAAGAGACGCATGTAAGGAAGCAAACAACAAAAAATGGAATGATATTATAATGGCGGCCGACAAGACTAAAGGCACAAACACATTTTGGACGTCTATAAACAAGATGATGGGGCATAACAGCAAAAACCCCCATACATTAAAGACCACAATGGAACAAAACTGTACGAGGAAAATGAACAGGACTCAGCATTAAAAAGGGAATGGGTAAAAGTTTTTAAAATATCATATGAGGAAAATGAACATTTTTTGATAGTGAACACGAAGAAAGGATAGAAGATGAAATGGGAAGACATACATAGAATCACCCCAAAGCAATATATAGACTATAACTTATTACTTAGTATTCAAATAATAACTATGGGAGAAATGATGCACGAAATATGATCATATCTACCGGAAAACATATTAAAAACTTTATTGAACATCTACAACGCATGCTTAATAACGGATTACTTTCCAGACAAACTAAAATATGCTAAAAAGATATTTATTCCCAAGGAGGGTAAGGACAATAAGGAAATAATAAACGGCAGGCCAATATCTTTAATAGAAATTACCGGGAAACTACTGGAAAAAAATAAATTCAAGACTTATAGCCTTTTTAATACAACAGGGGAAAACAAACAATAGACAACATGGATTTATGCCCAATAGAAATACCCTAACGGCACTAGCTACAGTAACGAAAATAATGGCAATAGAAAAATGCAAGGGGAACCAGATCAATATAATTTTAAGGGACGTTTCTAAGGCTTTTAATAAAGTTTGGCATTTAGGCTTAAAATATAAAATATTAAAATTGGGACTTAATGAACTCTTGCTAAGAATATTGTGTGACTATTTAGAATATCAGTGGTTCTCAACCTTTTTCACTCCACGAGGATGTTGAAAATTCCTCAAGAAGGGGGGTTTGAGGAATTTTCAATCTCCTCGTGGCCTCCTTCATTTTTCCCCCAGAACAGACAAACAGACAAGTGATAAAGACTAAAGAATGATAAAGACGGACAGATAAATAGGACAAGAGTTAGAATGGCAAACACACACATACACATTCACATACACAACTTGTCAACTGTCAGTGAGACAAGACGTGCCCCGAAGGCGCTCCCGGTTTTAGCAGCCAGGCCGAGTCTGTTTGGCCCTGCCACTGCCCCTGCTATACCCCAATGCCCTACCAGCCTTACTACACCGAGATCTATTCAGCAAAACATTCTAGTGATTAGTGAACGATTGATTACCGAGCAGTGTTCCTATAGTGCACTTAAGGAAAAGCACAAAAGCACAGCAGTGTGACTGGACCCGACCTACTGACCGGGACTTTCTCAGCAAAACATTCAAGTCATCAGTGCAATAAGTGATTATCATACAGTGCCCCGATAGTGCACCCCAAGGTAAAGTCAGACAGTGGGCACTTTATCGGTCACCTTTAAAGTGCCAGTGACAAGGACCACCGCAGTGTTTACATATACTGTGTCGGCGACCCCAAGCACCAGGGACAAAGACCCACGGTCTTTACGACTGACAAATATTAACATATGTCTACCAGTGTCAGTGGCCCTCAAAGTGCCGTCAGTGACAAACACTTCCGCCAGCCCACAACAGATATCAACAGATGGCCACCAATCACTTACTCCCGACGCACTCTGTACCATCTAAAGCGTGGGAACGGTTATCCTGTTGGCAGTGTTATCGCGCGACTCAAGTCACTGAACATATTCCACGCGCGTAGCCGTAGACAAGGCCGTCATAGACATAAGCCCATTAGAACCGTAGCCTCCACTAGGAAACCGGAGAAACCCACCCCTGACAGACCATACCACCACACTGAAGTTCCACGGATAGGGTATGATCTCCCGTCTTTACTGCTCTCCAACGTCACTTCCCTAGCTAACAAGTTCGACGAGCTGGCAACTACAGTCAGGTCAGCCGCCGCGAGCGTCGTTGCCATATGTGAGGCTTGGCAAATTGTGCCTGAAAAGTGTCATATTGAGGGATATCAACTCTTTCATCACCTTCGTTCACATAGACGCGGAGGGGGCGTTGCCCTCTTCTGTCAAGGTGACCTACGCCCGTCACGCCTGGATGTTCAAGTCCCAGCAGATGTGGAAGCATTATGGGTACGTGTTGTGCCACGGGCCCACCCGCGCAACACTGCTTCCATCATAATCTGTGTGGCATACCATCCGCCTCGCTCACCCACCAGAGACACTCTTATTAATCATCTCATTACCACCTCAGACCACCTCAGAGTTAGGTACCCATGTGCCAAGTTAGTATTATGTGGGGATTTTAATGAAATTGACACCACTGATATCCAGGACCAGCTATCACTATCACAAGTTGTGACCTTTCCCACACACTGTCAAAATACCCTTGACCTTATCTTAACTGACTTAGCGGACCAGTACCAACCACCTCAACCAATGCCTCCTATCGGGTGTAGCACACACTTATCAGTGCTCTGGTCCCCAGCTGCCACTCCCACTCAAGTACAGAGACCCTACATCAAGACCTACAGGCCGATTACTGACTCTGCAGTGCGCCTCTTCGGGCAGTGGATAGTTCACCATCCCTGGACTGAAGTACTTAGCGTGGATGACGTGGAAACCAAATGGATAAATTATACCAACACCACCACGGAAGCTCACCACCACTTCTTCCCCGAGAAGTCCGTTAGATCTTACCCACCCAGCTGACTTGCCCTGGATCACACCTCGGATCAAAAGACTTACTCAACAGAGAGACAGAGCCTTTCATCTCAATGACCACATCTGCTACAGGTCCCTTCGCAACCGAGTCATCCGCGAAATACGCACTGCAAAGAAGTCCCACTACCCAACCAAATTACAACACCTGAAGCAGACCAACATCAGTCAATGGTATGGTAAGCTTAAAGAACTCTGTGGACTAAACAATAAGACACACCCCCTCCCCTTCCTTAGCCATCTCACTAATGTTGACGCAGCTGAGCAAACAAATAACCATTTCGCTACTATATGCCAGACGCTTCCCCGGCTTGATACAACCACTCTCCCTGCTTACCTACCAGCCCCCCTTCCCACTGACTTAGTAGAAGAATTTGAAGTCGCAAAACGTCAGGACACACTAAAGTTAAAACGCTCTACCACCAACATTGACTTACCAATGAAACTCTTCAAGGAGTTCTCCCCGGAGCTTGCTAAACCCCTATGCTCCATCATCAATGCTTCTCTCAGTCAAGCCAGATGCCCAGCTGACTGGAAGACCTCTTATGTATCACCAGTGCCCAAGTCAACCAGCCCACAATCCTTAAATCAGCTACGACCTATTGCAATCACCCCAATACCCAGCCTAATGTGTGAAAGTTTTGTGTTCGACTGGGCTTATGCTGATATTGCAGGAGTCGTAGACCCTCAGCAATTTGGCAACATGAAAACTTCCTCTACCACTCACTGTCTTGTCAGCTTTCTCGATTACATATACCGCCATCTCGAGAAACGAAAAACGTCTGTAGCTGTCGCCTTCATTGATTTCACTAAAGCATTCGACCTAGTCGACCACAATATAATCATCAACAAAGCTATTGACCTCGGGCTTCGGAGAAGTCTTATACCATGGCTTACAGACTTCCTCAGTGACCGACGCCAAGCTGTACGCTTCCGAGGGGCTGTCTCCACCTTTCAGTCACTCACCTGTGGCGTCCCCCAAGGCACCAAGATGGGACCACTCTGCTTCCTTATGCTCATCAATGATGCCCTAAGAGAAACCCCTGCTCGCTGGAAATATGTCGACGACTCCACCATTGGGATCAGCGTCAACAATTCTGCTCCCAACTATACCGCCCTTCGGGATTTATTGAACAGTCTCCAAAACTGGACCACCAACAACCATGTCACCATCAACCATACCAAGACCATGGTTTTGCACATCAACCTCTCCTCCGACATTGTCCCACCTCCTTCCATTACTCTAGGTCCGAACACACTCCAGGTTGTAGATTCCACGAAGCTCCTCGGCGTCACCATAGACAACAAACTAAATTGGAAACCACACGTCAGTGAAGTTGTCAAATCCTCCAGTTTCCGTCTCCACCTCCTCCGCCGACTCAAGTCCCTCGGAGTTCCTGCACACGAGCTCCTCAGTGTTTACACAACATTCATACTTCCCAAGCTCACCTATGCCTCCCCCACCTGGTCTTCCTCCCTAAATGCCACACAACGTAACCACCTAGAAAAGTGCAAAAGAGGGCATGCAAGATTATTCTCTCCCCTTCCTACTCCACATATCAAGAAGCGCTCAACACACTGACCCTTTCGACTCTCACTGACCATCACCACGACCTCATCTGCAAATTTGGTAAGAAGCTTCTACACCATCCTCGACACCGGCTCCTACTACCACCTGAGATCCCTAGTCCGAGAATTGCTGTTCGACACCACAACCGCATCCAGCCCATACGTGCACGAACTGATCGCTATAAGAACAGCCCAGTCCCAACCATTGTAAAAATTATCAACAACTTGTAATAAACCAGTGTATTCACTCCCAGTAAACACTACTCCTTGCACTGTCACTATGTTGAAATGAACTGTAGTTTGAGCTTTTCCCCATCCAGTTATTATATGTCTTATTTGTGTCACTTATGTTACTTGTATATTATTTGTAATTCGAAACCCATTCCCCAAATATGTAACTGTATATTTTCAGCCATCTGGCTGCCAAGCTCTTTCAATAAACCGTTAATTATTATTAATATTATTATTATTACATAACACGCCCATGCACTCACACATAAAGCACACATACAGTCATACACAAACATGCACACAGGTAAACATTCACACTCAAGCTAGCGAGCTGAAGTGTACTTCCTGTAAGCAAGAACACGCCTCCTTTGACAAGCACTGCCCAACTTGGAAGAATGAGAAGAATACTGAGTCATACCAATTTATCACTAAAAATGGTAGGATTAAATAAGTAAAGAATGAATGAGTATGAACAAGAATGGCACCAATAAATAAGGAAATAATTAATAAAGGACGTGCATAAATATTTCACCCACGTAAAGCAGCGACCACATGAATTATGAAACAAAATAAGAAACACCAATTACGGAGTACTTTATGGTTGAATCAAGCTCAAACACAATATGTGGTCAGAGACAATACACTCTACTGTTTTCGTGATGGTATCCCAGGCCAGACTGAGATCATTCGGTCCTATCACCACTTGCAAAGGAATGACACACGGACACGTACTGAACAAGTCAGTTCAGCAGCTCGGCTCCTGCGCCTGTCACACAGACAGGGACTGGACCTATGAAATCTTAAATAATCCGTAAAAAAAAAAAAAAAAGCACCAGAGTATGGAAATATTAAAATTGTATTGTCGTTATGATTAAACAAAATGACAAAAAAAAGAATGAAAACTCTCTTCTGCCAAGTCAAAATACGTAATACAAGTTTTGCTCAATTCAGATTCCCAACATTATTTGGAAACGTACAATTTATAACAGCTCGCCGTGGCTTCCCTAAATTCTTGCCGTGGCTCCCTTGGGGGCCATGGCCCCCTGGTTGAGAACCACTGATTTAGATGATAGGAGAGCACAAATTCAATTTGGAAACTTTATGGGAACTATGTTTAATATCAAGAGTGGAGAACCTCAAGGAAGATGCCTTTCTCCAACACTATATACAATTTATACCTCAGACACACCTCAACCTACCCCCTTTAGCGAATATGTAATATTTGCTGTTGATATCACTCAAATAGTGTCATACCCAGGGAAATCAACCCAACTTATGGCAAGCTACATGGCAACAGCGATAAAAAACATAACTGACTTTGAGAAAAAATGGAAAATCAGGACAAATAAGAACAAATTCAAGATACTACCAATAGCCAAGATCAAAACAAGTCCAGTAATAGTCGATCAGGAACTATACCCATACAACACTGAAGGCAGAATGCTTCGACTAAAACTAACAAACAGAAGATATGTAACTAACATAAGAGATAAAGAACGTCAGGCAAGAATAAGATTAGCAAAAATAAAACGATTTAAGAACCTTTGCATAAATAGCAAAAGAAATATTTATATAGCTCTTGTCAAATCAATTATGGACTACCCACCCATCCCATTAAACACCCTTAGTAAACGAGCATTAAAAGGTTACAAACAGTTCAAAATATAGCCCTCAGATTTATTTATAGCATAAAATATACAGACCACATCAATAATAAACAGCTACACGAGAGAGCAAACCCCCAAGCAATCAATGTAGAAATACACAAGGCCGCAAAGATTTGGAACAAAGTGACGGAACTCAACACAGAAACTTACCAAAACTGGATAAATGATATAGATAATGAAGAAATCCAAGAACATGGTTGGTTTAAATCAGCCAGAAAGAAAGTAACTGAACCATCTCCTACCCCATTATACACATACAACTTTAATAGAGAGAATAAAAGATGAGAGTGACCTACCAGCTCCACTAAGAACCTGGCAGGCCTCTCCATACAGTGTACTTTAGACTAACACAACTAACATTTAACTGACACCTTAGCAAAAAAAAAAAAAAATAGTGACTACCCTCCCAGCCACACAAGGACCTGGGAGGGCTCACTAACTCCACCACAGTTAAAAAAAAAAAAGTATAATAAGCAGCGCCATATAAGTAAACCAATACAATTACAAAGGTCTGATGACCCGAGGGAGCAAAACAAAGATAAAAAACCAATAGATAAGATGAAGCGATCTGGTTGAGCCCAGACTCTTCATACTTCTACTGTATTTCAGTTTCACCACTTCTCTTCAATCCCTGATAATCTTCTTTCACCTCAAAATTCATGACTCCAATGCCAATGTAATCCAGCGCCACAGTTTTTCCTTATTATATCTTTGGCACCATATCTACCAACATTATACCCAATATGTACACCACCTCTTTCCAGCGTAGACACCGTCATTTCCTACCCTCTGCAATATTTAGCAGTTCCTCACCATATTCTTTACGTCTTTCTCCTATATCTTAATACAATATGTGCTCCGTTCTTGTCATTTATGTTAGCCTCCTTCTTACAGCCATTTTTTACGTCATTCATGTGCTTCAACTTGGTTTCATATTCTCATTAAACCTTAAGACACCTTTCCCCATTTTGCGTTTCATCACATTATTATTAGCCTGTCCTGGCAACTATTTCTTTTTGTTTTCTTTTTTCTTACCCTTCTTCCAGTGCTCATATTTCGTTCTTTACACTGTGGCTCCAGCTCTTCTTTTTACTAATCTGACCCCGTCTTCACCAGACTTATCCACCTAACACCACACAACCCCAGTGCCACATCTTACACTGTCAGTGTAAAGGGTCCCAATCTGCCTCTACATCTTCAGTTTCAGTGCCACTCCTTTCCTGGTACCCATTCATCCGTCTTATGCATTCCCTTGGTAAGTCAGTTTCTTGCAGCTTTTTCATTTCTTACAGATATACTTTATTTTTACATACATACCTTTATGTTATAAGTTAACAATAACTTCATGATTACATCTTAATTTTTATAACAATACAACCGCTATACAATAGATCTTATTCATTTCTATGTATGGAGGCGGAGGAGGATGCAAAAGGTTTTATATACTTTAGAATAAACGTGTTAAGAACAATGGTTTCTCTTAATCATGTAACATTAGTCCGAATCCCTCCACTGGATCATAGCTACCCCTTCATGCTCCCCTGGTCGCCACACTCACTTAACGTTATTATGTTGTGGTTTTTATGGGTAATATGATGTGGCTAAGAACCAGTGTCTCATTTTACATGTAAATAGATTGTAGTTTCTTACCATCTCTTACTGAAGCATCTGGTCAAACAAGCACTCTATCTCATACCCCTTCTTTGCGTGGAGTTCTTTACCTGATCTGTTTTCAACCTTTACCACCTGCCCTTCATTTATGTATTCCTTATCTTATAGCAACTTTTCTCATCGGGGAACACTGCAAGAGGCTCGAGTATCACCATGATCAGTCATGCTACCATATTCCAAGTTTATTCATACAAGGCAGATTCAGTGTCATGGAGTACACAAGACTTTTCAGCTCACCAAAACATCCTAAGCCAGTGTGTGTGAGTCTCATATACTATAAGTCTCTCAAATGAAAAATAATAATAACTCTATACTTACTTATGTGATGATAAGCAGTGTGTAAAAGACAACCCAATATTCAGACAGACTGGCAGGCAGGTCAGGTAGATCAGCAGTGACTGGTCCACACAAACTGAAGGTGGATTATAAATCATAAAAACAAACATACACTATATTGCAAAATATATTCAACAAGTTTGTGCAGCACTGATGTTTGGCGGTAATTTTCATGTACAGTATGCACGTTGGTACTCTTATGTCACATTCTGCACCACACCAAACCTTTTTAAATTCGTATGCTGCGTGATCTAGACTGAACTAACGGAACAGAAATGGCACTTACCAGGTCAGGTGATCAGTGCAGGCTAGTGCGGTCACTGCGGTATCGCAGCTGTCGTCTCGTGGAGGTATGATAATGACTTGTGTTCGAAGATTGATGTTTCGGTCGCTGCCATGAAGCTTGCTCGAAACCGGCCACATTATAGTCACTTTTAAATTTTTTCATGTTCATGGAAGCTACGTCACGGATTGTTGTATGCATTACGATTGGCATATTTTCTACTGGAACAATAGATTTGTCTACCATATTGTGATACATCCATTCGGTGGAATAACATGAACGACTGGTGGCGAGTAAAGGAACACGTGAGTATTTGTGTGTTAGACGCGGCCTGCTTTACATAATATTACTAGTACGAACACATGATACCTGAAAGTAAAGTGAGGGATTGTATAGCCTTTTAATACAAGTAATAAGGTTTAATGTCAAGGTTCTCATGTGTTCAATTTGCATCCTATTGTACCAATGTGGCTTTGACACCAGGCCAACCCTTACTGTTTATCATGTTTTGTCAAAACACAAAAACATTTTTTTGGAATGTACATGATGGCTTAAGCAATTTACACATTTCATGTCAATATATTTCCTCCATCCATGCCTTGTCTCCTACCTCAGGCACAATCCCTGTCCGAGGTCTCCCCAACTTCCCTGTTCGAATTCATCCGCCCTTGGCGCCTACTCAACTCCCACCCTCCAGCACCCCTACAAACCCGTCCCCTCCTTCTCCCCAGTCTCCCTCTCTACTCCCCTGTGTTTACATTTTGTGATGTCACCCATGATGTTATCATGCCGATAAGATAACCAAATGTGACAGGTATGGTATATAACACTATGGTCAGCAGTCAAATAATAAGGAACCTTCATTTACACATCGTGAAGTGAAATATTATATAGACACCTATATGTAATATTCTTGTAAATATTTAGGCCACAAACACCACATTAGTATACTAATGGTATTTCTCCGACCACCAGCTTTAAATGACATATTACCTGTCAACATTACATTTGTGATATAAGTTGTTGATGTTTCAGTTAGTGCAACTTTGCTTTAACAAGAAGTTTTTTCTTACGGTATTAATGGTAATATACAGATTTGGCAATGCACAGCTGATTGCACCTATATCATTATTTATCAGATTCATATTCAATATCATTTGGAATCTTCCTAGTTTTGTCCGTGGTGAAGAGCCGGAAACAAGCATTGATCAAACTATCATGTGGCGTGTGTTCGTTTGTGTCGCCTCACCTGCCGTTCGAGAAGGGTGTCCTCGTGATTATGTCTCAGGACTGTACAAGAGTTCTACTCGCCATTGAAGTCAGATTGTTTTGATTCACAGTCATCAGAGAATTTGACGACTGTATTGAAATTATTGTCAGTTTGGTATTTAAGAAAGTCATTAATCATTTGAGAGAACCTGCCAACTGCTCACTGCCTAAAATTTATCGGTTGGGCATGATTACCTCTCTGTGGGATGTTTTGCTGATTCTGTACAAAGTGTGAATGCCAGTCTACACATTTTGAAATTTAATTATTGCTTGCAAACTCAAACACTGATTACTTTGTAAGCGTTAACCTTAAGAAAAATTACTGATCTGACCCATAACACTGATTCTCATTGTCCAATGTGTACTGCAACTGAGTTAAATGAATACTATGTACTCAAGTCCTTGATGTGGCATCATGTCATATATAACTGGTGTATGAGAGATGAGCAGTCACTTCTTTATCGTTCCTCCATCGTTTACCAGGTACGTACTGTGGAGCACACCACCATATTAAGTGAATTTAACTCATTTGAAATTTGTTGAATATATCAGTGTTCATGTATCCATTGATAATGTAATGTAACTGAGCGCCTTCAGTGTTGAATGATCCTTGCATTTCCTTGCCAGACGTGTTTTGTGACATTTTGTATTTTAATTTTATATTTCTTTGATGCTCCTCCACCTTCTACCAGGCACTGTGTGTGTTGTTACCGCTACCGAGCATTGATAGCACAGGACAACATATTTTTTATAATTCCCAGTTGCATGAGATTTCTTTACTGTTTCTTACCATTTTTTATCTGCTGATTTCATATTTGAAACCAGTTTTGTTCTGCATGCTCCAGTTTTCATGTAATTTGAGGTTTTACATTCTAGCCGTTTGCGGTCAAATTAATTAATTACACGATTATGGTATCAATAGGGAGATATAATTTTGTCTGTTTTTTCTTTCAGATTTGGTCATGGCTACAAAGAGAAATCAATGTGTGAACAAACCTGATGCCTTCTGTTATATTTGTGGATACTTCACGCTTATTCGTCAGAGGCGCAATATAACATCGTTTGTGAGGCGCGGCTATAAAGCGTACTTCGGACCTACTCTTGGCGACCAAGACAAAAAATGGGCTCCACATGCTGTGTGTCATAACTGCGAAGAAATGCTGCGTGACTGGACAAAAGGAAAACGTAAGGGCTTACCGTTCGGAATTCCCATGACCTGGCGAGAACCGAAGGACCACACAACTGACTGCTATTTTTGTCTGATCAATACGAAGGGTGTTGGCAAGAAAAACAGACATAAAATATCGTATCCTAGTATCCCTTCAGCAATTCGACCTACTTTGCACTCTGATGAGCTACCAGTTCCAGTTTTTAATGGGTTGTCTCCAGCTGAAGAGGAGGGAAGCGACAAAGACCAAGAGAGTGAACATGAAACTCAAGAAATACTTGCAGATTCCGACGATTCTTCTGATGGTACACCAGAGTCATCAACCCCTCAGAAGTTTAGTCAGCCAGAGCTGAATGACCTTGTGCGTGATTTGGGTCTCTCCAAAAATGCAGCAGAAGTTCTAGCTTCTAGGTTGCAAGAAAAGGCTCTACTGAACCAGACCACAAAAGTTTCAGACTTCAGAAAGCGGGAACAGGATTTTGTGCCATTCTTTACAGAGGAGAATAAGTTTGTTTACTGTCATAATATCCCGGGTCTTCTCCAGGAATTAGGGATTCCATTGTATAGTCCAAATGACTGGCGATTATTTCTAGATAGTTGTAAGCGTAGCCTGAAGTGTGTGCTACTACATAATGGTAATGTCTATGCAGCTGTTCCAGTGGGTCATTCTGTGTGCTTACGAGAGGAGTATAATGACATTAAAACTGTGATTCACCTGCTAAAATACCATGAGCACAACTGGACAATTTGTGTTGACCTCAAAATGGTGAACTTCCTTCTTGGCCAACAAAGAGGATTTACAAAGTATCCCTGCTTTCTTTGCATGTGGGACAGCCGAGCTAGAGACAGGCATTGGAACCTGAAGGAGTGGCCCTTACGTGAGACTCTGGAAGCTGGTATGCCAAACATTGTCAATGATCCAATCGTCAGTCGAGAAAAGATCATATTTCCTCCTCTCCATATCAAGCTGGGCCTGATGAAACAGTTTGTCAGAGCATTAAATACTGATGGTGAATGCTTCCAACACATAGTCTCTGCTCACCCTGCTTTGTCATTTGAGAAGATAAAGGCAGGTGTGTTTGATGGACCACAAATTCGTGCACTTGTACGTGATCAAGACTTTGTCAGAAAGATGGACGACAAGGAAAGGGGTGCATGGCTTTCATTTGTGGCGGTAATGGAAAACTTTCTTGGTAATAAAAAGGCTGACAACTATGAAACCCTTGTAGCAACCATGTTGTCAGCCTTTCATGACCTTGGATGCAATATGAGTGTCAAACTCCATTTCCTATATAGTCATCTTGATAGATTCCCTGAGAACCTAGGGGCAGTAAGTGACGAGCAAGGCGAGCGGTTTCATCAGGATCTCAAGACCATGGAAGACCGCTACCAAGGGAGATGGGACAAACATATGATGGCAGACTACTGCTGGAGCATTAAACGAGAGTGCCCTGAGACATTTCACAAACGCAAGAGCTTCAAGCGCAAATTCCTACCTGGCTAAAATGTGATTGGGCTTTGTCTCCTCATAGTAACAAATTTCTTACCTAACAATGAGTTTTATACAAATTTCAACCTTTGTTTTAGATGGAACATGTTTCAAATTGTGTTGTTGAATAAATTTAGAATATGTAATATTTTATTGTTTATTACCCAGCTAATTCAATGACAGTTTAATGACATATTTTTCAAGATAGACGACGAGGTCAATAAGACGAAGACGAAATTTTGAAATTTCCAAATACCTTGATTGCAAAAAAACTAGAGCTTACAGAAAGAAACTAACTTCAGATATGAGATCAGCACACCCAAATTAGGTAGAATCAAGTGTTTATAGCAATGCAACAAAAACTTTGTTGACCAGTGTAGTCGCCTGCAGGCAAAATGTCCGGGGCAGGATGTCTTTAATACAGCCGGATTAATATCTGAATGCGGAACGCTCCGGAGAGCGAGAATGCTGGGTTGCTGGTTTGCTCTCGAGAACCGAGTCCAGCCGCAACTCAAGAGTGTAGCCACACTGCATTTGTTTTGAATACCAGGCGTACTCATCTTGAATGTATGTGCTTATGTTTATTGTGTATATTATTGTGGTATTAGAATATGTAGTGATGATGGATGGTGTTATATGTAGTGATGATGGATGATATTATATGTAGTGATGATGGATGGTGTTATATGTAGTGATGATGGATGATATTATATGTAGTGATGATGGATGGTGTTATATGTAGTGATGATGGATGGTGTTATATGTGGTAATGATGGATGTTGTTATATGTAGTGATGATGGATGATGCTATATGTAGTGATGATGGATGATATTATATGTAGTGATGATGGATGGTGTTATATGTAGTGATGATGGATGATGTTATATGTGGTAATGATGGATGTTGTTATATGTAGTGATGATGGATGATGTTATATGTGGTAATGATGGATGATGTTATATGTAGTGATGATGGATGATGTTATATGTAGTGATGATGGATGATGTTATATGTGGTAATGATGGATGATGTTATATGTAGTGATGATGGATGATGTTATATGTAGTGATGATGGATGATGTTATATGTAGTGATGCTGGATGGTGTTATATGTAGCGATGATGGATGGTGTTATATGTAGTGATGATGGATGATGTTATATGTAGTGATGATGGATGATGTTATATGTAGTGATGATGGATGATGTTATATGTAGTGATGCTGGATGGTGTTATATGTAGCGATGATGGATGGTGTTATATGTAGTGATGATGGATGATGTTATATGTAGTGATGATGGGTGGTGCTATATGTAGTGATGATCTGTATATATAAAACAAAGAAGTCTGTCTGTCTGTTTGTTCACCTTTCTCTGGGATGCCATGACCTACGTCAGAAACTATGGACGACCAGATCTCTTCATTACTTTTACATGCAACCCTGTATTGACTGAAATAACAGAAGCTCTAATGGAAGGCCAAACAGGACAAGATCGGCATGACATTATAGCGAGAGTATTTCGTCAGAAAGTGATCAAACTCATGGACTTGCTTACAAAAGCATCAATCTTTGGCCCTACACGGTGCTACATGTACTCCACTGAGTGGCAGAAACGAGGTCTACCACATGCCCATGTCTTGATCTGGCTGAAGGAGAAACTTCGACCGAACATGATTGACAACTGCACACGAGCAGAGTTTCCTGATCCAGAAGAAGATCCAGTTCTCTATGAGATCATCAAGAAGCAAATGATTCATGGGCCATGTGGACCATTCAACAGACACTCTCCCTGCATGAAAGATGGGCGTTGCAAAAAAACTTCCCAAAAGACCTGATAAAGGATGCTTAGAGTGGAGAAGATGGGTATCCTCAGTACAGGAGAAGAGTGCCAGGTGATGGAGGTTTTACAGCAGTGTTACGACCTGGAACAAATGAGTGGTCCCCTACAATCCTCTTTTGAGTAAGGCATTCAATGCGCACATCAATGTCGAGTTCTGTAATTCACTCATATACATCAAGTGTGTCTGCAAATACGTCAACAAAGGCTCTGACCAAGCGATCTTTGCATTGGAAAAGGATGGAAGTCATGATGAGGTGACACAGTTTCTGCAGGGCCGTTATATATGCAGCAATAAAGCCCTATGGAGAATTTTTAGTTTTCCCATACACGAACGATGTCCAACAGTAGTTCATCTGGCTGTTCACCTGGAAAATGGACAAAAAGTATACTTCACAGAAGAGTCCCTCCAAAATCAAATGGCAAATCCTGCTGATACGACCCTCACTGCATTCTTTAAGCTTTCACAGGAAGATGAGTTTGCTCAAATACTCCTGTATGTTGACGTACAGAGAAGAGCTCAATGATCCGATGTTGAAGGAGATCCAGGGATAAAGTCAGGCAATGCTTTGGGACGTGTCTACACGGTTCACCCCAACAACTTTGAATGCTAATTTTTGAGACAACGTTTGCACCACATCCGTGGCCCAACATCAAATGCAGCACTCAAGACAGTGAATGGACAAGTTTGCATAACCTACCTAGAAGCGTGCAATCTCCTTGGCCTACTGGAAGATGGTGGTCACTGAAATGACACATTAGATGAGGCAGCAGCTACTCAATGAGGAACCTGTTTGCCATCATGATTGCTACATGTGGACTTTCCAACCCAAGCCAGCTCTGGAAAAACCACAAAGAAAGTCTTTGAGAGTATCTGCTTCATCAAGCAAGAGGAGAACATCCTGGTCAAGAGATTGAGTTCATGGATGACATGTTCAACAGGGCTCTGATCATGCTGGAAGACAAAGTGATTGAGCTATGCGGAAAAAACCTGATTCATTTTGGATTGTCTTCCCCAAACCTAGAAGAACCAGCAGCTGCAAACAGGGAGTTGCTCAGAGAGACAGACTACTCAGTTGAAGTTCTGGTGAATTTTGTTGAAGAAAATGAGCCTCACCTGGTGCCTGATCAAGCAAATGCTTTTGAATAGATCTTGCAAGCGATACAAGCGGAGCAGGGAGGTATGATCTTTCTTGATGCATCTGGCGGGACAGAAAAAACATTCTTGATCAACCTTTTGTTAGCCAAAGTACGTCATCAGGGGAAAATTGTTCTTGCTGTGGCATCCTCAGGCATTGCTGCAACACTACTAGAAGGAGGACGTACTGCACACTTAACTTTTAAACTGACTCTCAACCTCGCTCACAATGAGAATCCAGTGTGCAACTTCAAAAAAAGGATCCGCAAAGGCAAAACTCTTTGAAAAATGCAGCTTCATAGTCTGGGATGAATGCACTATGTCTCACAAGTTAGCGTTTGAAGCATTGGACAGGACCTTGCAAGACATACGAGAAAATGACCAGCTCATGGGTGGCGTTACAATGGTCATTGCTGGAGACTTTCGCCAGACCCTACCTGTCATTCCTCGAAGCATTTCAGCTGCTGAACTGAATGCGTTCCTCAAGGCATCATACCTTTGGAGAAGTGTTCAGACACTCACCCTATCCACAAACATGAGAGTACATCTGCAAGGAGATCAGGATGCTGGACGGTTTGCAAACCTTCTACTACAGATTGGGAATGGAACTTTCCCTGTTGATTCAGAAGGACAAATAATCATTCCTCAAGGAAGTGGAAATGTTGTAAAATCCTCAACTGAGCTCACTAACATGGTCTTCCCAAAAAATTTCCACCACTACAAGGATCACAAGTGGCTGCGTGAACGCGCAATACTGGCACCAAAGAATGAAACAGTGGCTGAAATCAACATGACTCTACTCAGACAGCTTCCAGGCAGTGAGACCTCATTCAAATCTGTTGATACAGTAATCGACCAGGACCAAGCAGTCCAGTACTCTGCAGAATTCCTTAATTCTTTGGAGCCCGCTAGAATGCCTCCTCGCCATCTCATTCTTAAGATTGGAACTCCTATAATACTCTTAAGATATCTTGAACCACCAATCCTCTGCAATGGCACAAGATTGGTGGTGAAGAACATGATGCCACATGTACTGGAAGCTACAATACTGACAGGAAAAGCTAAAGGAGAGGACATTTTTAGGCCAAGGATACCTCTCATCACCACTGACCTACCATTTGAGTTCAAGCGACTTCAGTTCCCGGTTAAAGTAAGCTTTGCCATGACCATCTACCAAAGCCAGGGACAGTCCCAAAAGATGGTTGGCCTAAACCTGGTGTTTCCTTGCTCCTCTCATGGACAGTTCTATGTTGGATGCTCCAGAGTGGGAACTGGCAAAAATCTGTACATACTTGCTGCTAATGGCAAAACCAAAAATGTGGTCTACCCTAATGCACTACAGTGAGACAATGTGGAGCCTCATGGAGGGTGGCTTCCTACCGTGGTCTAGCGAAAGAGCCGCCCGGAGGACGGAGATTACGCTAGTTGGGAATATAATTGTCCGAGGTTGAGTATTGACTCGTAGGGTGTGTCAATTTAGGGGGTGAACTGGCTAAATTGAAAATCGAGTAATTTGGTAGCAATTTATTGTAGTCTTTAAGCATGCAAAACAATATTCTGGCATAATTTTTTTTTTATAATAAGTCCTACCTACATCAAATGGATTTTTAAATGTACATATTTGTGAATTTATAACATAACCAGCGTTTGCACACATGTTACTGTTTCAAGTTTCAAATTATTATATTTTATTATCCGTAGTCTATTTGAAAGTAACCAATGCCTTCATACTCTCTTTGCTTTGGTTTCTTGTCATCAGTAGTCTGCTTGCTATTTGTGCTTTGATGTAACCTTCTCGCCTCTCGTGGCTGTAAACATGGCCCGCTGCTTCTGTGACCATTTTCACACATCTCTCCACACTTTGAGTGTGGGAAGGCCACTTCGGCACCTGCATTGGAGTCTCTTTAAGGTTTCTCAATTCTTGGCTAGTTAGACTTGTTGTCAATGGTGGCTCTAAGACTTCCAAACTCAAGTCAACCAATTCTGACAATTTGGTGGCATTGACGTTTATTGGGGGAACTTTTCTTGAATGAAACGAACAGTCTCCCAACTGGTCGTCATCTATTAGCGTTCCTCTAATCTTTAGAATGACTTCTACAGCCTCGGTTCGGAGATTGGTACATTGACTGCAAAGCATTGCTTGCAAAACTGCTTCTGATCGAGCATACCAAGCGGACCTTCTTGCCACAGGTAACACGATGTCCCTCACTACCTTCCTCTGTGTTCTTACTAGCTGCAATTGAAACAAAAGGTGATTGGGCCCATCCACCCACATAGGATTAAGTTTCACACTAAACCACTGGGGAAGATAAACTCCAATAATAAATTCAACAATTAACCTCAAATTCTTCAGCACTTTGCCCTTCAATTCGTGTTTGGAAATCCAAATCCTGCAGAAACGAAGAGCTGTAGTTAACCAACGGCTGTGACTGACAGGTCCAATCTCCAAGAGAGCCAATGACTGAGGCACTTCTCCTGATCTTATTGCTTGGGCAATACGATAAGCATAGGATTGATCTGTGCTGAGATCTTTGATGACTCCTTCAGACAACGCCGGAAGGGGAGGGCCAACTTCGACCTTTGGAAAGGTTGTATTTATTTCTAGTTGTGTTGCTTCATCCAGCATGATGCCAAGGGGACCTGACCACTTGTTGTTGCTCTTTGTAGGACCATCAAGTTCCTGGATGAGATGACGAAGAGGTAGCTCGCCTGTATGTAAATCACATACAATCCAAACAAGTCTTCTTCCTAGTTTTTTCTCTAAATGCGTCATTACACCCCCCTGCCATCCGGTGTTCACTGCAGTTGAATCTCCACCAACAGCCTGCAGTGAACTGCCAAGTCCTCTCTCCTGAACCCAACATAAAATATGATCAGCAATGACCTCTGCATGTTTCTTCCCTTCTACTTCAGTTTCGGGAGCAAAGTGAAACAAAAACCGACCACCAGGCTCAGAACAGACAGAGTAGTGTTCTTCTTTGATGAGACCTGGAAACTTTCTGTTCACTCCCTCTACTTCTAGCAAAACTTTTGTGTCATCTATTCTTCCATCAAACAAAAGACAGGAGAGCCCTCCCTCTCTTAAATCTTTTTCATGCTGATCAGATATTTCCTTCATTATTTTTTCTTGTGCTCTTCTAATTTTATTATGATCTATCACCAAAGATACATCCTCTCGGCTGATGAGGCCTGCATCTATCCAAGCGGCAGTTGCAATTTCTGCAGCCTCACGAAGTCCAGCATGGTGGCGAATACTAGCTAAAGCAATGTTTGAAATATTTCTTGTGTTGTATTTCATTTTCTTTGGTAAAGGTTCAGATGGCTCTTTGGAACTATCATCTGATGTTGCTTCCTGTTCATCAGAAGAACTATCAAAGAAGTGATAAACATCTTGACACAGCTCTTCCTCTCTTTGGATGGCTTCTTCACTCTTCATTTTCTTCTTTTGTTCCCTCTCTCGGATTTGTTATCTCTTCTTGGCATTAGCAATCTGCTTCTTTGTTTCTGAATAATCTATTGAACCCATTTGCATACTTCCTTGGCCTTCTGCCTTTGTCCTCTGTGCCTTTATAAATTCAAGCTCTAAAACAGGGATCTTCTTTTCACGAGGACAACCACAATCAATGTGGGAATTATTTTCTCTCTTACCTGAGTGAGAACAGTTGGATTCAGAACATAATTGTATGGAGCACTTGCAGGTCAAAATGTCAAACAGATTATCAAGTGTGTGCAGAAATTCATTTTTCCTGGCCAAGTTTCCTTTACCAAGTGATGTTTCAACTGCTTTGTGCCATAATTTCGTTAGTTTTAGCTCAATAGTTCGACACTGATTAATCACAGGTGGTTTGAATAGTGCATTAGCTTTTGTCCATTGATGCAGAAGAGGGACTATCATGTCATTTATGAGTTCTTTATCTGTATAGTTCCTTCTGTCCTTTGCATTTTTTTCTCGAAGGAGTAACCCTAATCTTAGCATGTCTCTCACTGTTGGAAGTTCTGATACAGGAAGCTCCTTCCCTTTACCAACTAGCAGGCTCAAGTGGGTTGACAACTGACTTCTTGTCTTCAATTTTGACATCTTCACACTATCTGACAAATAGAAAAATATTTCAATGTTTCATAATTCAATTGTTGTTTCAAAAAATATCAATTTGTTTATCAAAAATGCTGTAACAGAAATAACATAATAATTTCTTAGAACATAATGTTTTATACAATGATATAAGTAACTGCGACAATCAATATGCCCTACTTACAATAATTAAAATGTAGAATTCGTCTGGTAGAGTAGGTGCAAGTGCAATGAGAGCAAACCACCGTCTATGATATCTAGAAGGAGAGTGAGCCGGGCGCCTTATCCTCACGCTTGGTACAAGTCAAAACAAGAATTAAACTGTCCCACACGGAGAGCCTGTTCATGTTCATGTTCTGACATGCATATTGTACACAAGCTATAGAACCATAAAATACTCCATAATCCATATGCTTACATGAGATTAGTTAATATCAAGTGAATAATTCTAATCAAGTCTCATTAATTTGTTGAAATACTGATATTTGAAACTTTAAGGTATAATTGATGTAGGTGAGGGTTATTTCAATTCATTTTTGTTTGCTAATCTCAAGTTTAGACATAAAGAGGCACAATATTTTGACTACCAAATTTGATTTTTAACATGTTGACAAAATTGACACACCCTAGTATTGAGACCATACATCTTACAATCACCATGATTATTTTTTGTGATGTATGTGAGTGAACCAGCTGTACTCATAGTTGTTATGTGCTGGTATATGTTTCCCTGTTAATCAAGTAATAGCACGGTGCTCTAAGTAATACCATCATTCTGTGCATTTGACAAGTTTTGAGAGTGACCACCACTCTAGAACACCCTGTTGCGTAATAATACCGTAAGGTGGTGTAATTATTGAATGTTGTTACTGATATATAATTGAAGATCTATTTTTGCTACTTATAAAGTAAGACCAAGTGGTCAGTTCTAATTTGTGTAAGTGTTACAGCGAAGTAATCAGTAATTAAAACTAAGTTTTATTGTTATGAGTGAAGATTTAAATATCACAGAATTCAGATTTGATTTTAATAAATATTTATTCAGTAGAATATGTGTATCACCACTCATTCTTTCTAACATTTGCCATCCCTGAAAATACACTTGATAGCTCATATGCTCTATCAGTCAATTGATCCACAGCAATTTGGCAATATGAGGACCTCCTCTACATCACACTGCTTGGTGAGCTTTCTGGATTTTCTGCACAAAAACTTGCAGAAACGTAAGACATCACTGGCCGTTGCCCTTGTGGACTTCAGGAAGGCCTTTGACCTTGTTGATCACTGCACTGTTATCAACAAGGCTATTGCACTAGGGCTGCCCACCAACCTGGTCTCATGGCTCACTGATTTCTTGAGTGGACGTCGCCAAGCAGTGAGGTATCAGGGCTTGGTCTCTACATTCCAACACCTCACCTGCGGTGTTCCCCAGGGGACCAAGATGGGACCACTGTGCTTCCTCATCCTGATCAACGACGCTCTATCGGACACTCCTCACAGGTACGTGGATGACTGCACTGTGGGGGTTTCAGTGGACAACACCGCACCAGACTACTCATCGCTCCAAGGCACCCTGGACAGGCTACAGGCATGGACTACGGAGAACAAGGTCACCATCAACCACACCAAAACCGTAGTCATGCATATCAATACCGCCACCACTCCAGTGCAAGCCCCAGCAGTTACAGTGGGTGCCCATCCTCTCCAGCTGGTGCAGTCTGCCAAACTCCTGGGTGTAACTATAGACAACAAACTTGACTGGAAGGCCCATGTAAATAACACAGTCAAGGCAGCCTCGTACCGTCTCTACATGCTACGAAGACTTAGGTCACTTGGGACACCCACGCCAGAGCTGAGGACCATCTACAACGCCTTTATTCTCCCCAAACTAACGTATGCGTCACCAGCCTGGTGGTCTTCTCTCAACTCCACCCAACAACGTCAGCTAGAGAAGGTACAGAAAAGGGCCTGCAGAATCATGCTCGGCGCAGAATACTCCGGCTACACCAACGCTCTCTCCACCCTGGAAATGCCATCCCTCAGTGACCTCCACCACCAAGCGCTGGAAAGGTTTGGCCGTGGACTACTGCACCACCCTCGCCATCGCCACCTCCTGCCACCTGCAGCCCCCCACCCAACTCGCGCACTCCGCCACTACAACAAAATTCAGCCCATAAGAGCCCCCACCGATAGATATAAGAACAGCACCATCCCATCAATTGTTAAAATAATATACAACTCCTGATTTATGTACTGCACAGCCCTGTAAATGTATTCAATGCATATTATATCATTATGTCTAAATTAAATGTAAGTCTGTATATTTTCAGCCACCGGCTGCAACTCTATTAATAAACCGTTTATTATTATTATTATTATTATTATTATTATTATTATTATTTATGCCTAACCTCTCGTTTCTACCATGCTACCACTTTAATTGAGAGGTTCATTGTATATGTTATATTCTAAAGAAAGCCTTGGTGGTGGCAGCTCTAAGATGTAAATACGGTAATTACACGAGAGTGTAAGAATAGAGAAGAGTGGAATATAATTAAGTACACCTGAGAATATAAGTAAGAGTAAATAAACACATAAGTAAGAGACGCTGAAAGAAATACAGTAAATATTTCGAGAAAATTAATTAAAAGTTAAAGAAATGAAAAACTTAAAAACAAGTCTTAAAAAAAAATAACCAAGAAGGTTATAGAAATAAAAATAAAGTGGCAACCCCAAATAATGAAAATTTGCTCTCTTTCAAGAAGGCATTATGTACTCCTGAAAAGATTCACACCTAGTATAGTGGGTCCTGATATTGAGGATACTGTGATATGTTTGGCAAATTTTCCTAAACATATAATATAACACGCACATGCTGTCAGGTAGGATGTTGATGGTACAATAACTTACTTGATCATCTGGTTGTACCGCGCCTCACCGTCGTGCATGCTGGTGATAGCTAAATGTGGACGAGTGACATAGTCGTTCTTGACGTAGTCACACAACTGCTGGTACCCTGGAGAAATCTGTGGTACAACAGTGTTCATGTTACTCGGGCTATCGACGTTCACCAGGTGCATGGTGTATGGAGGGAAGGAAGGTAGCACAAGAAGAAATGAAATGAGGAGAGCGAGGATAAAAGGGTGGTCAAAATAGGGTATTAACTCAAAATCTGAGAGCCATTGTAAAAAAAAAAATCAGTACATCATAAAAAGCATAGTTAGAAAATTATATATACTGTATATATATATATATATATATATATATATATATATATATATATATATATATATATATATATATATATATATATATATATATGTGTGTGTGTGTGTGTGTGTGTGTGTGTGTGTGTTACTAAAAGCAGTAATGAGTAAGATAACCCTCAAATAAATATTATGTTAGGTTGTAAGTCATGTCATTTTTATCGGGCGTGCCTGCCCGTATATAGAGTATCGAGTTATTGGAGATAGAGATACAAGAAGAAGTATGGTGTGTTGTGTGATAGTAGAGAGGAGTTGTTTGTGTTTAAAACACCTAACACAGCGAAATGTGTAAGCCCAGGCAGCGCCTGCGACGAGGCACCGACACTCTAGCTCTTACCATCATAGGGTGAACACCCAACCTATTCGGGTTGAGACCTTCAACATGTAAGTTCCACCTGTGTTTAAGTTTGCACAGGTAGACTGTGTTCATTGGATTGTTTATGATTGTGACAACATAGAAATATGGCAATAAAACATTTTTGTATGATTACCTACTTATGATTTATTAGTGACGAGGAGTGCAGTGCAGTGCCCGTATATGTACTTGTCGTTACGCTAATCTTTTAAACCTTATTAGTAAAGAAAATAATCTTGCCTGGGTGAGCTCAATCACTTTCCGTGTAGTGCAAATGTGAGTGGAAAACAAATGTCATTACTGTTGTCTGATGTAAGAGCATAACACTATTAACAATCATGCTTGAATGAAGTGATATAACTTAGTAAATCACACGAATATCATAGCAAAATTTGTAATGATATTAGGTGCAAGTGTCATAGAGTAAACAGAGTGATTGACTGGTCGACCGTATACAGATAACAATAAGCCGAGAAATGAGTGAGAGTCAAGGCCCCGAGAAATGAGTGAAAGTCAAGGCACACACAAGTGCCACGATAAGTGGGTGGGAGAGAAGGCACACGCACATGCCCTGATAAATGAGTGAGACGAGGCACACGCACGTGCCCTGATAAATGAGTGAGATGACAAGGCACACGCTCGTGCCCTGATAAATGAGAGACGAGGACCCGCACGTGTTCATCAGCTGAACCCAAGCCTCGATATGGCGTCAGCATATTGGAGGCATAAGTTCGTGCCCAACAATCGAATACACGTGCCTGGAAAACAGACCGAGATTGGCAACGGCAAACGAGGCGCTACCATGTGCCAGAACGAGCGCAACTCAAATCATTTGACAAAGCAAGATGTCGGAGATTGGGTATAATGACGACATAGAAGGAGAGTTTGAGCTAGATGGAAGGCAAAAATTGACCCACTGACAATGGATCGGTCCACCACGATACAATCAGACGGCTGTGAAACAGGAAATGAGCTTGCAATATCAGGAGATCTAAGTGACCATTGCAGCAGGGAGTTGGATTATCGACGAGTAGTGGCCAGAGCTGAGGCAGCGTCAAATGAAGTAAACCGAGCCTTGAGAGAGCTTAAGGCAGAGTGGATGAAGATCTAGCACACCGGAGTGGTGGCAAGTCAAGAGGCATCAGCACTGATGCAACGAAGTGACAGCACACAGCCTTCGACAGAGAATTTCAGCAATTATGAGAAGCCAATAGTAAGAGAAGAAACCCAGCGATGAGCATTGATCAGTATTGACCAAATGGCCTCATCTTTACAGCCAACGAGTACCCACACACGAAGGTAGTGAGGTTTGAATGGGAAAGGACTGAGATGTCCTAAGGAAATGACAAGTAGTACCAGCCTGAGGGCAGCATAGTCACAAAAACGTGACAAAGTTAAGTATCAAACAGCCTGAGGGCAGCATAGTCACAAGAACATGACAAAGTTTAGTATCAAAGGCCTGATCTGGGTTTGAGCGTAAACGCTCAACGGAGGGGGTGTTACCGGAAGCAGTAATGAATAGGATAACTCTCAAATTAATATTATGTTAGGTTGTAAGTCATGTCATGTTTTTTGGGCGTGCCTGCCCGTCTATAAAGTACCGAGTTAGTGGAGATAGAGAGACAAGGAGAAGGATGGTGTGATGTGTGGTAGTAGAGAGGAGTTATTTGTGTATAAAACATCTGACGCAGCGAATTGTGTCAACCCAGCAGCACCTGATTTACAGATTACAGATTGCCCCGGAGGGGGCTAGTTTATTGGACACCCCCTTACATACTGTGCAAGGTGAAGCGCAGAAGCGTTTACAGTGCCCAACTGGGAAGCATGCGGAGTTCATGCTTGCCTGTATGACTCATGCATTAAGGGCGTAAAAGGCCTGAAGGGTCATGGGTTTTGTCAGCAAGTTACATAAAGTGACAATGATGAGTGTGTGGGGGGAAAATTCCCGGTACAATTTATCTGTTTATGGCAAAGTGTGGCAAGTCACTAATAATGTCAAGTGCCAGGCCTGTCACTAGGAGGAGGGATATCTGGTCAGGGAGGGAAGAGGTGCCACCTCTGTAGGGGGAGGTCATAGGGCAAATGAGGATGTGGTGAAAGAGGGTGTGAGAGTCTGTTGAACACAAAGTTTACAAACAGTGCGGCCAGGCTCAGGGTTGCCAATGTACTAGGCGTGGCGAAGTACAGTGGGGGTGGAGGTGATATGGTGTGGTGGGACAGGTACAGTAGGGGTGGAGGGAGGCACATAGGCATTGACAACATTGAGTGTTATTTTAGTGTTATTGTGATGGTGTGTTCGTCGACATGTCGGTGGGGTACAGGTAGCCGGGGGTGGTGTCCTCAGGTCCAGGTAGCCCTGGTGGAGACAGCTCAGACACGGGCGCGGCTTGCGGTGGGTGGTGGACAGGTTGAGGCACCAAGTGTTGTGAGGATGGGGCAGGACTTCGCTCTGGGGCAGCAGGACACACCAGGGCAGGCCCGGTAGGCGCTACACCAGTAGTGAAGGCCGCCGGCGGTGGAGTAGGCCGTAAGCAGGGGGGGCTCACAGGGGGACCAACAGCTTGTGTCAAACCAACAGAGAGGTGTGACTGGGTGGCAACAGAGGGCAGGCGTAGGTGGGAGATGGTGGTACAGAGTGTAGCGAAGAGTTTTTCAATACGGTTGGTAAATTCTTGGAAGAGGGATATGATCTGTGTCATGTCACTGACGGGGGATTGTGGGGGGGCACCGGTGGGAGCACAAGGCCTGACAGCCTCAGAGTAGAGACGGGAAGGAAGCCCAGTAGTTGTTGAGTTAGGAGACGGCCGGGACTGCTGTGTTGTAGCCAGATGAGGCCAGGCAGAGGCAGGTGTTGTTGAAGAAGGCGTTGCTGGAGACACAGGGTACACAGGGGGTGTGGCCCGGAAGACTGGGGGGGGGGGGGCGTTGTGGTAGACTTGGCCTTCGGGGAGGCTTTTCCCCTGGGACAGACGGGCGATTGGGGCATTGCCGTGAGTCAGCATTGTGCCGGCCGCCACAGTTACAACATCTGGGATTAATTACATACCCCACCCCACCACTATTAAGGTGGTCTTTGATTTTCTGGGCACAGGCGGCGGAGTTGTGGTTACGTGAACAGAAGCGACATCTCGGCCGATCATGACGACAGCAGGCAGTGAAGTTGTGACCCCAATGAGAACAGACAACACAAAATGCAGGCTCAGGATGATAGGCTTCTGCATACAGTGGGGGTAAGAGTGGGTGGGCATTCACAGTGGTTGGGCACTCCCTTCCCTTCCACTTGACAATGACAGCGGGTTGTGGAACTCTCCCCCGGTAATGGCGACGTATACTCAGTAAACTAGAGTTAAAGTCACGCGCATCTTCGATGTCAGCGTATAAGGGGAAACGTTTCACTTGGATGTGGCAACATTCATCCGCGTCTACGGGGGGGGGGGGGGGGCAGCAGGACAACCCCGTCAAAGCCAACAGTACTAAGTGTTTCATAGGCCTCAGGAGTCTGACACTTGATAAAGTTCCGGTTCTTACCTTGTCGGAATTCAATGCTGAAACCTTGCTGTCTGCAGTACCTCATCATCCAGTTAAAGCGTTCCTCTACAGTTTTCAGAGAGTCCTTGGGGAAGTGGAGATTCAGCTTACTTGTTTGTTTGGCAGAGGGCAGGGTGATAGGGTCCATGGCATTGGTGTTTCCACTGTGGCTAGCGTTTCCCATAGAAACATTAGCGTCACTGTCATAATCACTGGGGTCTGACTCTTGAAGGGTGTTGGATTCAGTATGACCAGGCGAGTTGGTAATGGCATCAGTATCAGAGATGTCTGCGTTTGCGTCTATGAGAGAGCCTCGTCTGGGACGTTTATGTCGACCCCCCATGCTGGCAAAACGTGCCGGCTGAGGGGACCTTGGTGGGACAATCGGGAAGCCAAGAGCACCTATGGGCACGTCTGTTCCCTTGGGTGGTCACGCCACGACTGCAGCAGCACCTGCTACGATGGACACCGACACTCTAGGTCAGGGGTGGCCAACCTTTTGTGTGATGTGATCTACTTTTTCCACAGTTACCCTGATGCGATCTACTGGCCTAATATTCACCCATAACACCCCCTTTCCTATTGTCATAAAATACTCAGATTCGTATAGAGAGAGAGAGAGAGGTGCACAAATAATATTTTTCAATAACTGTTATGATATATTGTTAACATGACAAAAGCATTCACAAATTTTACTAATGAGATGGTTGCAGTGCATGTTGTCTGCCAACTTTGTGTAATCAGGTCTACAGGCGGTGACTGCTAGCCTCAAGCAAGCACCCAGGTGTTCAACCGACATTGTTGATCTGTATTTGGATTTGATGTGTTTCATGTGTGAAAATGTTGACTCACAAAGGTAGGTTGATCCAAAAAATGTTGTTTGGTACATGGTACATTTTCTGACATTAGGATATTTTGTCTTCACTGAGAAGGTTCCAGAAACTTTCTCCTGTTGCCATGGATTTGATCTGAATATCATTTTGAAGTTTCAGAAGCTCATTTTCGACTTCAGATATGTCCATGTTAAATACTGATACCATATATGTTGCAACAGGTTCTATTGTTGCTATATCTTGAAACCGTCTGTCAAATCTAAGGCAAGGTTTTGTACCTGTTCAATATATCGAGCACTGTCAGACTGATCACAGTCTTTTCCTTGGTTTTCTAGTTCAGACATCATATTTCTGAAGTTCCGTAGTTGATGTTGCTGCAGCTGCGAAGACACTAGTTTTAGTTCCTGCTTGAAAGCAGTCACAGCACTAACCATGTCTCTTGCAGATCTTAAGTTTAGTTCATTCAGCATAGCAATCATGTCAACTAAAAAAGCTAAATCTAAATGCAACACTTCATTGTCCAACTAGATGTGATCAGAAGGCCTATCTTTTGAGGCCAAAACACTTTTATTTCAGGTCGCAGATCTCTAAATCTCTGGAGAAATTTACCTCTACTTAACCACCAGACATCAGTATGAAACAATAAGTGAGGGAAATAAGAGAGGGAAATATCCATGACTTCTTTCATATTCTTGAAAATCTGAAATACGTCTTCATCCCGAGTTTTTCCTTTTAATGGTAGAATTTCAGCAGTTCCTCTTTGTTACTCATGTCTTTAAACACCATTCTCATGAAAATGAATAATTGTGATGTCTCAATCATATCAGTAGACTCGTCAAATTGCAATGAAAAGAAAGGAGTAAGAAAGAGCCGATCCGTCACTATCTCCAAGGTCATTGTTGTTGAGAATCTACAGTCTTTAAGACACCCAAGACTTCACCATGTGGGAACACCTCCGAGGTACTGCGCCACGCCAAGCACTGAAAAAGAGTGGATCTCCTGATATGTCTGGATGTACCACAAGTATTAGTATCGTTAGAAGTAAGGACCGGGAAGGACGGAGAGCCGTTTGCAACACGCACCCTTCTGGGCTGGACTATAAATGGACCGCTTGGAGTGGTGAGCCGTGATTATTCTGTGTTCAACCTTTTTGTCAGCATGGCAACATTAAATTCGGAGACAAATCTGGAAAAACAAGTGAGGCACTTTTGGGAATGCGACTCCGCCTACAGACACGATGATCCCGTCCCTGTCGAAGACAAGAATGTCCTGATGCAGTGGTCAACATCAATTATGGTGGACGGACGACCAGCTGCCAGGGGCCCCCACCACTTACCGAATGGCAGTACATCCCTTCGGAAGTATGTATAGCCCTTCATGTGCCGGGTATGTGCTACAACGAACATTCCAACAAAGTGAATCGTAACTTCTACGTTGACGATCTGCTTCTCTCAGTAGATTCGCCATGGAAGAAAACGATATTTACCCATTGACTGAGACAGCTGATGAAGATGGGCGGATTCAGACTTACGAAGTGGGTCTGTAATCACAAGGAAGTCCTGAAGGCAATTCCACAGACAGAGAAAGCCGTGGGAGTAAAGGAAGTAATTTTGAAAGACTACACGCTCCCCACTGAACGAGCGATGGGAATGTTGTTGGACCTGGAAAAGGACGAACTAGCGGTCCGGGTCCAGATCCCTAAGAAACCGGAGACGAAAGGAGGCCTTCTGAGTATGGTCAGCTCCATATATGACCCACTGGGACTCATCGCTCCGAGCGTCATAAGAGCCAAAATTATATTCCAAGATGAGTGTAGACAAGGTGTTGGGTGGGATGAACAAATGGCTCAACAGAACAGTGTGGCTTGGCGAAGATGGCTAGATGAACTTTCTTACCTATCACGGGTACACGTTCCGCGGTGCTACCCACCCGAGGATGCAAATCCAGTGGCTGCCGTGCAACTACACCACTTCTACGACGCCTCCCAACAAACGTATTGAGCTGTATCGTATCTGAGGACCACGTGTGAAGATGGAACCCACCATATCTCCTTCGTGTGTGGCAAGGCCAAGTAGCCCCTCTGAAACAGCAGACCATACCTCGACTCAAGCTCTGCGTGGCAGTACTGGCGTCAAAGGCAGACAAACAACTACGACGACAACTTGAATTACAAATAGACAGATCAGTGTTGTGGACAGACAGTACGGCAGTTCTTCAGTACATACGAAACACCGAAAGACGCTTCCATTCCTTTGTGGCAAATCGAGTGGTAACGATAAACGAGGACTCCAATGCAGAACAATGGCGCCACGTGAAGTCGGCACTGAACCCAGCCGACGACGACTCAAGGTCAGCAAATTGGAAGATGGGAAGTTAGTCGTCTTTAGATTTATGCAAAGGAAACGATTCCCTCAAGAACTAGGAATGTTACAACAGGGACAACCCGTAAGAGGTAGCGACGTGAGTCGGCTGGAACCTCATCTGGACACGGAGAGTTTGATCAGAGTAGGCCGCCGACTGAAATGCAGCTCTCCACCCTGACCAGAAGAACCCTATATTGTAGCCGAGGGACAACAGGATCATGGGGCTCATCGTGAGAGAGGTACACTCGACGAGAGCTGGACACTCAGGACGAGAACACACTCTTACCATAATACGTGGGACATACTGGATACCGAAGTGCCGCAAATTTCTCGACCGCACAATACGGACGTGTGTGACTTGTCGGAGAAGCAACTGGAGGCCTACCCACCAACACCAAGCCGACCTGCCAGAAGATGGAAGCATGCCCAATTCATCGTGGACCAATTTTGGAAAAGGTGTGTAAAGGAATATCTACCGACACAACGTCAGCGACAAAAATTCTTCAAAACTCACTGTAATCTCCTCGCTGGGGACATCGTGATCATCTCTTGACAACCCTTCCCCAGGAGTCAGAGGATGGTAGAGAGAGTACTGGAGGCACTACCGAGCGACGATGGCCTGGTGCGAAGTGTTAAAGTAAAGACAAAGGACTCAGTGTTAATACTCCCAGCGACGAGACTCTTCCTGTTGGAAGGGATCGGAGAGTGAATCTAATGATAGGTCGTAATTTCGTGTGAAGCCCAACAGGGGGAGTGTTATCGCCACGTACAATTGTGCGTGCCGGCCACATGTTAAGTGAAGAAACTGTTTACAACTCAGAATAGCTTACTAAGCGAGATGGAACTGGTAGCTGTGTGACTGCCTGAGGGGCAGCATCTTGATTCTCGTCAGCTAACATCTTTCTAGAGGACATTATATTTGTTCTCGTTGGTCTAATCCTAGACCGAAAAACGTAAGTGTGATTGTGAACTGTTGAATCCTCTGAGAACTCTAAATAACTTTAATAAGTGTAATTATGTACTGTATATTGATCGTATTATTCAAACTGTGTGTCTTGATGTACAGCCAGTTGTTATATGTGAATTATATTCAACAGGTTTTGATCGAATTATACTCATCGCGTCAACGACAATGGTTTTATTGTCCTGCACAAACCAAAATCGCTCCTATGAGCGATTACAGTAATTTTTGGTCGTTTTAGTACGTGGTCAAGAACTCCTTTTCGGTTCTGTTGATGGCTAATAACCTGAATTTGGACAAGAAAAAGTCGTACATGAATACGAGAATTACTTTTCCCCATGACTTTTCCTTCGTGAATATGAAAATTACTAACCGTAGCAGCGTAACGTTTTTAACTTTTTTTTTTTTTCATAAGCAATTGTCGCCGGCTAGTGTGGACACTTCTGTCTGCTCTAGGGTTGCGGCGAGAACTGTTGCTAATCTAAAAAGTCAGTATTTCTTGTAATCACCCAAGACTTTAACATAACATGAGACAGCGCCCCACACTTCCAAGTATTGCAGATGACTGAAAGCACTGCAGTGCTGGCAACAAGTGTGTTGGCTCGTAGAGATAGGGTTGCCGAATATGATTCTCTTTACCTATGACAAAACTCCTTAATATTGAGTCGACTTTTTCATTACCAAATTCATTAATACAAGGTTTAACGTGTATTTATGAACTTATAAAAGCAAATACTTCCTTAGTTTTAGCACAGTCGAATTTTTCTGAATGTATCGTTCTTAGGTGTCCATAATGATAATCTATTCCCAGAGGAAAAAAAATAATACTCCAATGTTTATGAGTATATTTGATTATGATTTTTGTATGACAGCATGTGAAGGATGGATCATTAAGATTATTATGTCATGCGATCGACTACAGAAGGGCTTGTGATCGACAGGTTGGCCACCCCTGAGTCTCGCTCTTACCATCACAGGGTGAACACCCAACCTATTCGGTTTGAGACCCTCAACATGTAAGTTCAACCTGTACTTAAGTTTACACAGGTAGACTGTGTCTATTGGAATGTTTATCATTGTGACAACATGGAAATCTGGCAAATAAACAATAATGTATGATTACCTACTTATGATTTATTTTTTGAAATACCAAGAATGAATTGTATTCAACAGATTCAATATGACGTGTCTTATTATCCCTTAATCGCTCTTAAGGCGATTACAGTATATATATATATATATATATATATATAATCAACGACCTCACCAGCAAGGAATCGAACCCTCGACCTACTGGGTGTGACTAGGGAACGCTTACCGGCTAGGCCACAAGGACACTAAAAGCAGTTCTAGACTCTGTTATATTTCACACAAAGCCTGTTCATCGAGCTGATGGCGCCGTGAACCTCATTGGGAAACTGCCCGTGCCTCGTATGTGGTGTCAGTAGCATTTTACCGAATCCAGCTGGTATGAAACGCGAGGTACATATATATACTTCATTTTTAGTCCATTTAACACGCGGACTTTGAACATATAATCAACGACCTCACCAGCAAGGAATCGAACCCTCGACCTACTGGGTGTGACTAGGGAACGCTTACCGGCTAGGCCACAAGGACACTAAAAGCAGTTCTAGACTCTGTTATATTTCACACAAAGCCTGTTCATCGAGCTGATGGCGCCGTGAACCTCATTGGGAAACTGCCCGTGCCTCGTATGTGGTGTCAGTAGCATTTTACCGAATCCAGCTGGTATGAAACGCGAGGTACATATATATACTTCATTTTTAGTCCATTTAACATGCGGACTTTGAACATATAATCAACGACCTCACCAGCAAGGAATCGAACCCTCGACCTACTGGGTGTGACTAGGGAACGCTTACCGGCTAGGCCACAAGGACACTAAAAGCAGTTCTAGACTCTGTTATATTTCACACAAAGCCTGTTCATCGAGCTGATGGCGCCGTGAACCTCATTGGGAAACTGCCCGTGCCTCGTATGTGGTGTCAGTAGCATTTTACCGAATCCAGCTGGTATGAAACGCGAGGTACATATATATACTTCATTTTTAGTCCATTTAACACGCGGACTTTGAACATATAATCACGAGGCACGGGCAGTTTCCCAATGAGGTTCACGGCGCCATCAGCTCGATGAACAGGCTTTGTGTGAAATATAATAGAGTCTAGAACTGCTTTTAGTGTCCTTGTGGCCTAGCCGGTAAGCGTTCCCTAGTCACACCCAGTAGGTCGAGGGTTCGATTCCTTGCTGGTGAGGTCGTTGATTATATGTTCAAAGTCCGCGTGTTAAATGGACTAAAAATGAAGTATATATATGTACCTCGCGTTTCATACCAGCTGGATTCGGTAAAATGCTACTGACACCACATACGAGGCACGGGCAGTTTCCCAATGAGGTTCACGGCGCCATCAGCTCGATGAACAGGCTTTGTGTGAAATATAACAGAGTCTAGAACTGCTTTTAGTGTCCTTGTGGCCTAGCCGGTAAGCGTTCCCTAGTCACACCCAGTAGGTCGAGGGTTCGATTCCTTGCTGGTGAGGTCGTTGATTATATGTTCAAAGTCCGCGTGTTAAATGGACTAAAAATGAAGTATATATATGTACCTCGCGTTTCATACCAGCTGGATTCGGTAAAATGCTACTGACACCACATACGAGGCACGGGCAGTTTCCCAATGAGGTTCACGGCGCCGTCAGCTCGATGAACAGGCTTTGTGTGAAATATAACAGAGTCTAGAACTGCTTTTAGTGTCCTTGTGGCCTAGCCGGTAAGCGTTCCCTAGTCACACCCAGTAGGTCGAGGGTTCGATTCCTTGCTGGTGAGGTCGTTGATTATATGTTCAAAGTCCGCGTGTTAAATGGACTAAAAATGAAGTATATATATGTACCTCTCGTTTCATACCAGCTGGATTCGGTAAAATGCTACTGACACCACATACGAGGCACGGGCAGTTTCCCAATGAGGTTCACGGCGCCATCAGCTCGATGAACAGGCTTTGTGTGAAATATAACAGAGTCTAGAACTGCTTTTAGTGTCCTTGTGGCCTAGCTGGTAAGCGTTCCCTAGTCACACCCAGTAGGTCGAGGGTTCGATTCCTTGCTGGTGAGGTCGTTGATTATATGTTCAAAGTCCGCGTGTTAAATGGACTAAAAATGAAGTATATATATATATATATATATATATATATACAGGGTATATATGGCATATGGCAGGTTGGCCAAGAACTAGTCCTATACAATATTAAATGTAATTTACCGAATTAATGGACGCGAATCATGAAATTAAGGGGCTGTTATCAAATTTTAAAATTATTATAGATCGTGTGTCCCAATGAAGCTATTAGTTATGTTGGAAAATATGTCACTATGCCAAGCTAACGCCTTGGGGAGACGGGCTGGCTGGTCCTCAGTCATACACAATTGCAACAGTTAAGGGAGGAATATCAGACCCAAGTGGAAAAGTCAGGGGGGGGGGGGGACATCGACAACACCTAGCTCAGTTGGGGGATGCATTACACAAGATAGAAGCACGATATCAAACACAGCATGAAGAGACAATGTGTGAGATTAAGAAGCACAATACTAGAGTGGGAGTTAGTCTCTGGGCCGGGTTGACCATGTCTAAGTTCGACGGTAGGACAGGAGTAGAGGTAGGAAAGTGGCTAAGAGAGGTTGACCGAACCCTCAAGCTGATAGACGGAGACGAAGCCGGTCGAATACAATTCATAATCAAGCATCTTGCAGAGCCTACGGCAGATCGTGTATACAATGCACGAAGAGACTGGGAAATGGTAGACGAGTTAACTAGCTACTTGACGCAGCAATACGGCAGGCAGACGGCCGCGATCGACGCCATTCCCAAGGTTGTAACTCGGAAACAACGGAGCGACGAAACGCTCCTTAAATATTTTGATGCTATGCTCGATTTAAACGACGAATTGGGCCGCCACGGACAGAAATATGATGCGGTCCTGTTAGGAGATGCGATCACTCGGGGACTAAAGGAGGAAAAAAGTCGTGTGTGGTTAGGGGAGGAGATCCAGAAGAATCCCCACCGCAGTCTACTGTAGATGAGTGGATCACGGGGCTGAGAGAGGCGGAACACAAACGAGAGTCCTTGAGTGAAGAAGCGTTGACCAAGGGAAGAGAAAACGGTCCGCAGGTTGGGGGGCTCGATCCAACCGACGTACTTAGCTTGTGGACAGGAGGGCCACCGCAGTTTCCATTGTAGGAACAGGTCCGGACCGGGAGAGAACCCCCCCAAGGGGATATGTGGCCAATGGCCAGTATGCCAGTATCGCACTGGAAGTAATAGCCAGAACTGACGGTCGGGAAACGGCCAGGGCCTGGCAGTCCCCGCTAACCGCTCATGGCCCAACCAATAGATTTCGCCGGCGATGTTACAAACCAGGAGAGAGCGGACCCGTAGTCAAACGTGGTCCGCATGACAAATTTAATCGTCACAGAAGGTACCTTGAGGCTGAAAGCAGAGTGTCCCAAGGTCTCGGTGCTGGTAGCGGGTCGTGAAATGTGGAGTCTAGCAGATACTGGGGCAGAAGTGTCGTTAATTGATGAAAACTTCTACCGCAGAGAGCTGGAGCCTGCAGGCGTGGTTTTGCAGCCCAGTCGGGTATGGGTAAGAGGGGTGTCGGGGTCCTCCGTGCCTTGTGTGGGGTATATTCTGGTGACTATGGTCGTATGTGGGGTGGAAGTTACCGATGTGGGGCTGCTAGTTTGTCCAGGGATTGAGACCCGGGGTAAGGGGCAATCGCATGTTGGGTTGTTGGGTATGAATGTGCTGGGAGAGGTTGCGGAGATCTGGCCGCACATATACCACTTGTGCAGGGAAGCCAGAAGCACCGCCAGGTGGGAAGATTGCTTGAATGAGGTTAGGCAGCTATGTGCGGTAGAGGCCACCAGTCTGGGTTATTGTACGACGGAGAGAAGGAAAAAACCAACCATCCCTCCCCGGAGTAGTCGGTTGCTGTTAGTATGTGTTCCCTCATTAAGCCAGGTAGCTAACAAAGAAGTAGTGATTGAACCTCTAACAATGGAGGATGAAGGTTGGATGCCTGAGGGTGTGATAGTGTTGCCGACAGCCGTAAGAGTGGTGAGAGGCATGACCCAGGTGTTGGTGGCAAATCTGTCTGAGCGTCGTAGGACATTGAGGGGCAATTGGAGGATTGGGAAGGTGGCTTCTGGGACGGAAGTCGAGGCAGCCACCAGTGAGGAGGTGTATGTGAGGACAGTTCAACAGGATACCCGTACGTAGGTCAAAGTGCACACGGAGAACATGAATGAGGAACAAGAGCGTAAAGTTAGGGGTTTAGTAGAAAAGTTTAGCGATATTTTCGAAGGGGAAGGCCAGCCCATAGGAAAGACCATTGGGGTTCAGCATGAGATCCCAGTGACAACAGACAGGCCAGTTAGGGTGCCATACCGGAGGATCCCTCCAAACCAGGTACCAGAGGTGAAGCAACACATTCACCAGCTGTTAGATCAGGGAGTAATCCACCAAAGTGAGAGTCCGTACTCTGCCGCCATTGTAGTAGTGAGGAAAAAGGACGGAACGCTGAAGTTGTGCATTGACTATTGTAACATAAATAAGGTCACGATACGCGATGCGTTTCCTCTGCCTAGGATAAATGAAACTCTAGAATCTCTGATGGGGGCCCAGTTTTTCTCAACTTTCGATCTGGCGGCTGAATACTACCAGATCGAAGTAAAACCTTCAGACCGTCCAAAGACTGCCTTCGAGTACAGGCGACTGCCTATGGGATTGTCAAATAGTCCAGGAACCTTTCAGAGATACATGGAGCGGATTCTAGTGGATGAGATCTTTTCCTCGTTGCTTGTATACCTTGATGATGTGATGGTGTTTTCATGTACAATAGATCAACATGTAGTCAGATAGAGGGAATTGTTTTACAGGATGAGGGAGAATAAACTAAGATTTAAACCTAAGAAGTGTGAAATAATGGCCTCCAAAGTAAGTTATTTAGGATATCAGGTGTCAGCTGAAGGCATCACAGCCGATCCAGAGAAAATTAGGGTAGTAAAAGATTGGCCAGTCCCTCAGACGGTGTAAGATGTGTGGTCCTGTGTTGGGTTCGCATCATTTTATAGGAAATTTGTTAAAGGTTTTGTCCAAATAGCTGCCCCACTGCATGCATTGATGCATGTGAAATCTAAGGATCGAGTAGATATTGAGTGGGGAGAGGGGCAGCAACAGGCTTTCGAGAAGCTGAAAGACAGGGTGACACAGACACCGGTACTGGCCTGCCCAGATTTTACTCAGGAATTTATATTAGAGACAGACGCAAGTTTTAGTGGGCTAGGTGCGGTGCTGTCCCAGCGGAAGGACGGCAGGCTGCATCCGGTGTGCTATGCAAGCCGGGGCCTAAGGAAATCAAAACGAAACATGACCATTTATAGCCCCCGTAAGTTAGAGATGTTAGCACTCAAATGGGCAGTGGTAGACAAATTCAGGGATTATTTGACGGGGAAACATTTCACGGTCTATACAGATAACAACCCACTTAGTCACCGAGAGAATGCTAAGCTAGGTGCCATGGAAAGTAGGTGGAATGCTGATCTCGAGCAGTTTGATTTCACTATCAAGTACAAGCAGGGGAAAACCAACACGGTGGCGGATACTCTATCTAGGATCCCGACGGAACAGGAGAAAGATAGTGAGGAAGAATATACAGCTATGCAGGTGGTAGAGGAGAATGTGGCAGGAAGGAATGAACTGTGGACGATAGATGGGCTGCGTAGGGAGCAAGAAGGCATGAACTATGTTACCAAAATGCGAAGATGGTTGGCGGAAGAGCTGCCGGAGGACGAGGTACAGGTAAAGCTCCAAAATGATGACTTCCGCAGGTTGTACCAAACGAGGCAATCCCTCATCGTAAGAGAAGAGGTTGTCTGGCATAGAAGACCCGAAGGAAAGAATCTATGAAGGGAGGTGCCAGCGTTACCTCAAAACTTGCAGGAGGCTTTGATTAGAGCCTACCACGACGATTTTGGGCACCAGGGGCGAGATCGTACTCTGTCACTGGTGCAGGATCAAGGTTTCTGGCCAGGCATGGGAGAAACGGCGCGGGGCTACATAGCCAGCTGTGAAAGGTGTGGCGTGGCAAAAGATGAAGTGCCAAAACCCCAGCTGCATTTAGGGACGATTGAAGCTACCAAACCATTAGAGACGCTGGACGCAGATTTCACCTTGCTGGACAAGCGGCAAGGAATGGAAAATGTCATGATAATGATTGACATATACAGTTGTTACATTTGGGCCTTTCCCACCAAAGACCAGAAAGCCTCGACGATTGCAAAGATCCTGGTGAATTAAATCTTCCTGGCCATGGGTGCCCCTGAGCAATTGCTGAGAGATCAGGGCAGAAATTTTGGCAGTGCATTGGTCCGTCAAATTTGTGCCACCTTTGGGGTGAAGAAAATCAGGACGTCGGCATACCACCCGAAGGGAAATGGTATGGTGGAACGGTTGAATAGAACCCTGCATGCAGTGGTGCTACAATACAAAGCGACTCCGCACTCCACGCCATTTGACTTTAGGCCGGAGGTAAACCAAGAGCCGGTAGATGAATGGGTGATGGTGATCAGAGACAGGCAACGGAGGTTGCAGGAGGCCGTAGAGATCAATGTGCGGAGACACAAGGAAATAAACCGAAGGAAACGAGAGGAGAAAGCCCACGAGAGTAACTGGGAAGTAGGCCAGGAGGTGTTGTTGAGGAACAATGCAAAAATAGGCCGGTATAATCTCCAAAACCAATGGTTTGACACGAGATGGCACAATGGCACATTGTCGAGGTCCTAAATCCTAGGCCGGGCTTATACCGCATTTTGCCCAGTGGGGAAGAAGACCTGGCCGCGAGAGTGGAAAACCGGAGCAACTTGAAGGCTGCTCCACCCCTAAGGCACCCAGGAGACCCGGTGATGGATGAATCTGAAGGTGAAGAAGAGGGGCCCCCACCACAGTCGGGCATGATGACGAGAAGTTGACAGACGGCCAAGGATGAAGCTAGCAAGCATAGCAGGGACTAGGAGTAATGGAGTTGGAGGAGTCGTGAGTAAGGCAGAGAGAATTGGAGAGATGGCTAAGTCAGAAATGCGCGTTGAGTTATGGTTGCTGTCATGAGCGGGATTGTGTGTATGGTTGTAATGGCCAGGGCCTCACTAATATGGACTGGTGCATTGTCAGAGGGTTGGTCTGCCCGCATGAGGTTCGTAGGCGTGGATTGAGTCGATCGTTGTAGTGACCGGAAACACAGACGTGAGAGCGCTCGATTTGGATTGAGTATTATTTTTGACACCGGTTCTCTAGTTCAAGGACCAGGCAAAAGGGGAGCGTGTTTGTTTAGAGTTGTTATTATTTTTTACATTGATTCTCTAGTTCAAGGACTAGGCAGAAGCGGAGGTTGCTGGCTTGAGAGTTGGAATCGTGCAGATTTGAAGGTGGCTCTAAGTGTTCTCTCAGCACACGAGGACAGTGTTGTTTTCTTTTAGGGGGTGTCGAGTGTCAGCGGGAGAGAGAAGGGAAGCCGGAAGTTGGAGGACGGAAATGCTGCTTTAAGCATGTTGCAGGTGTGAGATGTAGTTATTAGAGCAAGTCTCCTCTAGGGGGGTCGTATGCATACTTTTTTCAGCACATGAGGACAGTGCTGTCTTTTTTTAGGGGGTCGATTGTAAAATTCAGAAATTTCGGTGTGATATTTAGAGACATTAGTATGTAAATAACCGATATGCCAATACGCTGAGTCACCCTAAGCCACGTGGCAGGTTGGCCAAGCGCCAACAATGCCTCCCTCCTAAGCGGACAGAGACTTTTGGAAGTAGGCCTATACGATATTTAATGTAATTTACAGAATTAATGGACGCGAATCATGAAATTAAGGGACTGTTTTTAAATTTTAAAATTATTATAGATCGTTTCTCAGTCTAAATATGTTACGTGGGTCCCAACAAAGCTATTAGTTATGCGGGAAAGTATGTCACTCGGCCAAGCTAATGCCTTGGGGAGACGCGCTGGCTGGTCCTCAGTCACGTGAAAGCGATCGGACAGACAGGACGTCGCTGTGCGTCTGTCCAGGAAAAACGATCACGTGGTCTGATCTCCTTGTGTATACACCATTCAGTTTACAAGTAAGTTTTATTCGATCTCAGACAGGGTTTAGCTGGGCAGAGAAGAAGTTAACAATAGCTAACAGAGAGTTTATTGCAGGGCTTCTGCAGAACCCACTCGATTGTCGATTGCCGATTGACGATTGACACAATTGATGTGATCGGAGCGGTTTGTCACTGGTTAGTGAGTTTTTAGCTGGGACTTCTGGAAATGAACGAGTGCCCATGACAGCTAAGTACGTGGGACCAACACCCTTCCTTGGTTGATGATCGCTCTGGTTCACCAAATCTCCCCCACCTTAGTTCACAACACCATATATCTTCAGTTAGTTTAGTAAAAACTTCTTACTAAAGGGGAAAATAGAACCCCCCCTCAGCTGGGCAGGGTTCACCGGCTGAATGAATGTTGGTCTCTTCGGGTTCATGGATGTACTGAGTGTGAAACTGAGGCAGTCTGAGTGAATGAACGGTCACACACTGAGACCAGGAGTCTAGTGGGTACTTAGAGACATTTTATCTCCCCGCTATGGGTGTGCTCTGAGCATATGTGTGATGCATGTTATGGGAAATGGTGGTAAGGTGTGTTTAGAATTTACCAAGTCCAGGTATGAAAACAGCGCACCTCTTGGTTGATTTTCACATGTGTGACGTAAGAATTCCTATCCAAAGTTGTGAAGGGCTTGTAGTACCATAAAAATACAGGTGCATTCGGAGTCTATGTGTGACGCATGCTTACGGGTATTGGTGGAGAAAAACATTCATCATTCCTGAGATCTAGAGAAAGTACTGACAAAAACAGCGGAGCACCCGCCTGTCTGATGGGTCATGAGTGATTTTCTCGGGTTTCTTGTAAATGCCGGCCTCCATGGCAGATTAGTAGTTAAACCTTTTCGGGTTATTGGACAGCTAGGATTGTAGTAGTTTGTGGGTCATAACAGACAGGCTACGATTGATCCAGGTGTGTAGTTAATATTTCTTAATATTTTTTATACTATTTCTGAGTAACTGATATTATCTTGTTGGGTGTAGTTAATAGTCCTTAATATTTTTAATACTATTTCTCAGTGACTAATATTATTTTATTGAATGCCCTTAAGACATTGTTTATTTATTGCTTAATAATTTTGATACTATTGTTTTTCAAATGTTTATGTGCCCCTAAAGGATGTGAGATAACGAGGGAACTATTTTCAGATCAGCTCCTAACTCTGGTGTAAGTAGCACTGTTACCTTAGTAGTTTCTCATAAGGCATTTAATATTTCTACATAATTTTGATATCATGTATAACCTTTGTTCCCCAGTGTAGTGTTTAAAGCCATGCTTAAAGGTGTGCAAATGTTGGTGTACCATTATTGATTGTGTTTGTAGTGTTGGAGGGAATAGAAGTGCCATTATTTTACAGTGCGTCTCATTTACCCCAATCACAGGTGCTATCTTTCCACGGGTCACGGAGAATATTTGTTTAAATTAATTGTGTTTGTGCTGGTTCGGCTTTTTCTCAACGGGGCGCTTCCAATGCATTACCATCCACTATACTCAAAAACCCTAACTATTTTAAGTGAGAGAATTCTGACCGGTTACACACACACATAAATATATATATCTATATATATATATTATATATATATATATATATATATATATATCTTGATAAAATCACACGGGAAAAGGGAAACAATGGAGCACCTTAGCTAAGCTAAGGTGCTCCGTTGTTTCCCGTTTCCCGTGTGATTTTATCAAGATTTATCTTATCCACGTTTTCATTGTGGATGTACATGAAATGTATATATATATATACTTCATTTTTAGTCCATTTAACACGCGGACTTTGAACATACAATCAACGACCTCACCAGCAAGGAATCGAACCCTCGACCTACTGGGTGTGACTAGGGAACGCTTACCGGCTAGGCCACAAGGACACTAAAAGCAGTTCTAGACTCTGTTATATTTCACACAAAGCCTGTTCATCGAGCTGATGGCGCCGTGAACCTCATTGGGAAACTGCCCGTGCCTCGTATGTGGTGTCAGTAGCATTTTACCGAATCCAGCTGGTATGAAACGCGAGGTACATATATATACTTCATTCTTAGTCCATTTAACACGCGGACTTTGAACATACAATCAACGACCTCACCAGCAAGGAATCGAACCCTCAGCTCGATGAACAGGCTTTGTGTGAAATATAACAGAGTCTAGAACTGCTTTTAGTGTCCTTGTGGCCTAGCCGGTAAGCGTTCCCTAGTCACACCCAGTAGGTCGAGGGTTCGATTCCTTGCTGGTGAGGTCGTTGATTGTATGTTCAAAGTCCGCGTGTTAAATGGACTAAAAATGAAGTATATATATGTACCTCGCGTTTCATTCCAGCTGGATTCGGTAAAATGCTACTGACACCACATACGAGGCACGGGCAGTTTCCCAATGAGGTTCACGGCGCCATCAGCTCGATGAACAGGCTTTGTGTGAAATATAACAGAGTCTAGAACTGCTTTTAGTGTCCTTGTGGCCTAGCCGGTAAGCGTTCCCTAGTCACACCCAGTAGGTCGAGGGTTCGATTCCTTGCTGGTGAGGTCGTTGATTATATATATATATAGGCTATATATATATATATATATATATATATATATATATATACATTTATATATATATATATATAGCCTATATATATATATATAGATATATATATATATATATGTATATATATAAACTGATAACCACAAGGAAAAAGAAAACACGAAGTTCCCAAGCGCTTTCGTGTAGCTCACATCTTCAGGGGTGGGTACAGACTAAGGAGAAATACACAACAAGGCAAATATATACAGTAGAGGAAGGTGAGATCAAGTCCACAATAGGGTTGTATATATATTTGCCTTGTTATGTATTTCTCCTTAGTCTGTACTCACCCCTGAAGATGTGAATTACACGAAAGCGCTTGAGAACTTTGTGTTTTCTTTTTCCTTGTGGTTATCAGCATATACCTAGATCACGCGCACCTACAGTGATTTACTTGCATATATATATAAATATATATATATATATATATATATATATTTATATATATATATATATATATATATATATATATATATTTATATATATATATATATATATATATATATATATATATATATATATATAAATATATATATATATATATATATATATTTACATATATATAAAACAAAGAAGTATGTCTGTAGTTTGTGTGTGTGTGTCAGCTCGAGAATACAGGAAAGTACTTTACCTATCTGTAGTGATGATGGGTGGTGTTATATGTAGTGATGATGGGTGGTGTTATATGTAGTGATGATGGATGGTGTTATATGTATTGATGATGGATGGTGTTATATGTAGTGATGATGGATGGTGTTATATGTAGTGATGATGGATGGTGTTATATGTAGTGATGATGGATGGTGTTATATGTAGTGATGATGGATCGTGTTATGTGTAGTGATGATGGATGGTGTTATGTAGTGATGATGGATGGTGTTATGTAGTGATGATGGTGGTGTTATATGTAGTGATGATGGTTGGTGTTATATGTAGTGATGATGGATGGTGTTATATGTAGTGATGATGGATGGTGTTATATGTAGTGATGATGGATGGTGTTATACGTAGCGATGATGGCTGGTGTTATATGTAGTGATGATGGATGGTGTTATATGTAGTGATGATGGATGGTGTTATATGTAGTGATGATGGATGGTGTTATATGTAGTGATGATGGATCGTGTTATGTGTAGTGATGATGGATGGTGTTATATGTAGTGATGATGGATGGTGTTATATGTAGTGATGATGGATGGTGTTATATGTAGTGATGATGGATGGTGTTATATGTAGTGATGATGGATGGTGTTATATGTAGTGATGATGGATGGTGTTATATGTAGTGATGATGGATGGTGTTATATGTAGTGATGATGGATGGTGTTTTATGTAGTGATGATGGATGGTGCTGTATGTAGTGATGATGGATGGTGTTATATATAGTAGGGTGTGTCATAGGAGGGAAGATCAGCTAAAACTAATGGCCCATCACTTTTTTGGTAGATTTTAGTGTATATAAACAGAAAATAATTTCAGTTTCAATATTTTGCAACCTTTTGCTAGGTAAATTTTAGCGTGAAATTTATCGAAAATCTAACGTACAGCTGCATTAGTGCATTACAATTAAAGAGTGAACATTGCTATCTGACTTCATTCTTTAACAACCCAACTAACAATATTTTTTTCTGTTTCACATTCTGATGCATTTATAAGTTCATAATATTTGGGATGGCTGCTTGTGTTAGGACGAGGAACCAAAAATCCAGCCATCTCAGTCACTATCTTGGGTCTGGGAGAGAGCTCCTGAAGTCGGAGTTGCCTACATTGAGAGATGCTTTGAGATACGGTGTTTTAATCAGGCAAATCAGTGAAAAGAACCAAAGAACTTACACAAACAAAGACATTGCCAGTGATATGACCAAAGCTGTCTTGGCACAGTACACTCTGGCTAACGCTCAGTTCAAGCCTCCAGTCATAACAAGTCAGAAGAAGATTAGTGAGAGACTGCTAGCCAGTTGGGAAAAGGCAAGAGATATCTCTCTTGGGAGAGGAAAACTTGCAGTTAAGAACAGCTTTGCCAAGCAACTGGACCAGTTATTTGATATAATTACTTGCAAGTGCCCAATTGTTCTCTGTCCTGAGTTTGGATGCGATCGTGACTGTAAATCCGAGGCCCACATCTCCTGTATTTGCAAGCGTGAACTGAAGATTCCTGTGATCGAACTGGCATTTGTCAAAGCACAGAGAGAGAAGACTGGCAGTATAGGGGCTCTCAGGATTTCTAGCCAAGATATTCCGGAGTCCAAGAGACAGGAGGCTGCCACAGAGAGACAGAAGAGGAGAAGAGTTGCCGAGGAAAAGAGACTTGAGAAGGCCCAGGGTGAGGTAAAAAAGGCCGATGATTGGAGTCAAGCTGATTCAGAGTTTAATGACTTCCCCATGGCTGATCCGAGTGCTGACCAGGAGAATGGTGACTTTGTCCCTAACCCAGAAAATAATGATCCCAAACCTTCCAGGCATAAGATTCGAAATAGGAAAGATATCCCGAGCATAGCTCTGGCCAGCATGCGACACCACACTGGTCTCAGAGAAACTGCAGAGATAGCAACAGCTGCCTGGGTTGACGGTGGTTTGATAACACCTGATGATGTTCACCTGGTGATAGATCATAACAAAGTAAGGAGAGCTCAGGAGAAACTTGTCAGTAACCTAGAAGAGGAGTTTGATAAGGGGATAAGAGAAAATGGAATCAATTGTTTGTTCTTTGATGGGAGAAGGGATGACACTAAAGTGTTCATGAAAGTTGGAGATTCTGACAAGTTGTTCCCTGCCATGGTGAAGGAGAAACACTACTCCTGCTGCAGTGAACCAGGAGGGAAGTATTTGTGGCATTTCACTCCAGAGAAAGATGACATCAGGAAACCAGCTGAGATAGTGGCAGATAACATTGTGAACTGGCTCAGAGAGAGGAACGTAGACCAGACCCTGCAGGCCATTGGAGGGGACAGCACCAACACGAACACAGGGTGGCAAGGGGGGGTCATACAGTGGATAGAGCGGAAGATTGGGAGGAAGCTGGTCTGGATTGTTTGTGACCTCCACACCAACGAGTTGCCACTCAGACATCTGATCCAGGAGCTGGATGGCAAGACTCTTTCAAACAACAGATGGTCTGGTCCTCTTGGCAAGATGCTGGACTCTGCCACTGAGTTAGAAATAAATCCGAGCTTTGAAAAAATCACAGTTGGCCCTCCACTCGTTGAGCTTGCACATACTGTCATTGACGACCTGAGTACTGACCAGTACTATGGTTACATGATTTGCAGTGCCATCAAAACTGGGGTCATGCCTGATAGACTTGCTTACCTGCAGATAGGTCCAGTCTCACATTGTAGGTGGCTCACAACGGCTCTCAGGTTCTGCAGAATTTGGGTCGCTCATCATAAACTGAAAGGGAACCAGCTTCACAACCTGAGACTTATTGTCCAATTCATCGTGAGTGTCTACTTGCCAAATTGGTTCAACACCAAGGTCAAGTCATCGTTCTCCGAAGGTCCGAGGCATGTTCTCTTCCAGCTTGAGCTCCTGAGGAGTCAGCCAAGGAAGGTTGTTCAGATTGTGGAGCAGACTGTGAGGAGATCTTCCTGGTATGCTCATCCCGAGGCAGTTCTGCAGACAATGCTCTGCAGTAAGGATGAGGAGGAGAGAAGAGTGGCAGTCAAAAAGATCTTGGATATGAGACTTATGAGAGGATCTGGGCATGACGAATCAGTTGGTGACGATTCCTTCAGGGTCAGGAAGACTCCTGAAGTCAATCTAGGTGCCAAGACCCTCACTGATCTCATAGATCTGGATAACATCCAGGCTGGCAGTGAGCCCCCTCTTACCTGCAGCCTCACCAATGTTCAAGTCAGAGCTTTCCTGGACAACCCCATGCATGTCCCTGCCTGGCCCTCGCACACCCAGAGTATAGAGCGTTGTGTACAGCAAGTGAGCGAGGCCAGCAGTCACGTGTACAGCCAGGAGAGGAGGGAAGGCTACATCCGAGCTCAGGTGGTCAGCAGGGAGGTGATGAGTAGAAACAGAAGCAAGAAAGACATGTTCTCTATGGTGTGCAGCAACACCGGGTCGCAGTAGTAAAAGCGGTTTTTGTATTTGATGATTTTGTTTTCTAAAGGAATATTAAATTTAATAAATGTGTCAAGATCATTCGTTTCACTATTCTGGATCATTTTCATCCTAATAAATTAACCTGATACATTTACTTTACTTTAAATAAGCTATTTAGTGGTGTTGGTAAAAGGGTGGGAATACTGAATTTTCATAAGATTTCAAGTTAAAATTTACCTAGCAAAAAATGAAAACTTTTCAAATCTGAAGATATCACATGATTCTGCACATCGAACTACATCATTAATACCATGGGCCGATTTTTCAAACTCAAACAAAAAAAACTTCGCCTCCGTATGACACACCCTAATATATAGTGATGATGGGTGGTGTTATATATAGTGATGATGGGTGGTGTTATATGTAGTGATGATGGATGGTGTTATATGTAGTGATGATGGATGGTGTTATATGTATTGATGATGGATGGTGTTATATGTAGTGATGATGGATGGTGTTATATGTAGTGATGATGGATGGTGTTATGTGTAGTGATGATGGATGGTGTTATATGTAGTGATGATGGATGGTGTTATATGTATCGATGATGGATGGTGTTATATGTAGTGATGATGGATGGTGTTATATATATTGATGATGGATGGTGTTATATGTAGTGATGATGGATGGTGTTATATGTAGTGATGATGGATGGTGTTATGTGTAGTGATGATGGATGGTGTTATATGTAGTGATGATGGATGGTGTTATATGTATTGTTGATGGATGGTGTTATATATAGTGATGATGGATGGTGTTATATATAGTGATGATTAGACAATAAAATAATAACAGTTAAATGCTTAAAAAATATACTTTGCTGTACCGTTGTAGTGAAAAACATGGTGGAACTTACATACACCGTTAATGAACTATTGATAGAAGGAGAAGTTTTTGGGACTGAACAGTAAGACAATGTGGAGCCTCCCGGAGGGCGGCGTCCTACCGTGACCTAGCAAATGAGCCACCCTGGGGGCTTCGTTTCTGATTGTATACTGTATAATATATATATTTATATATATATATATATATATATATATATATATATATATATATATATATATATATATATATATATATATATATATATATATATATAAAATAGGTATGATAGATATTCTAAACCGAAATTGTTTTGTATTTATAAGCATTAATGAATCATACATTCAATTATAACAAGTCTACTAGCTCTACAAATCTACTTATGACTCTGTTACATACAGACTGGGCAGATTATGTGGAACATTTCCTTGACTCGGACAAGTAACTTAGGATTCTTCTTCTGCTTGCCTTGAGAAATTATGGAGAAAATTTGCTTCCTCCCCCCCTTTATTTTGAGGGGATTAAATAAAATTTTAAATCATTCAAATGTATTATGGCTATCAACTGCGATCGAGCACTGCTAATCTGCACATATATGTATGCAACAATGAATGAGTGTATCCATCTCACCTGGTCGAGGATGATAGTCTTAGCTTGCTCTTGGAAGTTGGTGATCTGTTCCTGAGTGAAGTTGTCAGGAAAGGTGGTGAAGTGCGTCCATAGAGGCGAATCTTCTGCCGCCTCCACCACGAACCTTTCCAAGCCCTCCACCACACCTTTCTGGCCACACCAACAACACCCTAGTTACTGATGTGTTATTGACTTCACCTTTCTGGCCACACCAACTCTAAATGGGTTCTTAAGTTCATAACTTGGGGAAGTGAAGGCGTTCGAGTGCAATACTGGCCATGCTGCCTCCTTGTGTATGTATACCGAAGGCACAGAATGTAATAGCCTCTGTCTATTTATCTATTTTTATTTTTTTTTACGGGAATTAGCCCACCCGGGCACAGGTCAAACGACCCACAACGGGGCGAAAAAAAAAGAACAGAATGATATTGAAAATAGAGAATAAAAAGGTTATACTGTGTTAATCTACACCACGAAGATGCCGGAAAACCAGCTTTTTAAAGTGAGACAGATTGTATAAGTATGGAAACACAGAAGAAGGCAGAGCATTCCACAGTTTGGCTGTGTGAGGAAAGAAGGATGTACTATAACGGGTTATTTTCGTGTGACCGACATCCACAGAGAAACGGTGGGCACCGCGGGCAAAACGTGTGTTACGAGCCCACGGCCTTGCCAGCGGTATACAGAATGCCAAATCCACCGAACATTGCCGTTAAAGTACTTGTAAAAGAGAGAGCGAGTGAAGCAACATTGCGGCGACGAGAAAGGGAAGAGAGATTGTTGATTAAAGGAGGAGAGTTAATAAGACGCAATGCCTTTGATTCCACCCTATCTAATAGTTGGACAGAAGAAGAGCCACCCCAGATATGAGAGCAATACTCCAAGTTAAGACGAATGAATCCCTTATATACTTGGAGCAACTGCTCAGGAGTGAAGTAGCTCTGGCATCTGTACAGCATTCCCAACTTTCGGGAGGCAGCTTTAGCTATACTAAGGATGTGTGATTTCCAGGACATATTGGAGGAAGTGGTGAGGCCTAACATATTTATTTCAGAATTGGCAGGATGATAGCGTCCTGAAATGTAATTGGTGGGTGATCGTCTAATTTACAAAGTGTAATCGGTAAATATTGAGTTTTATTACTATTGAACTTAACCAAGTGTCTACCTCCCCATTCAGAGATGCTGCACAGATCCGCATTGATAGAAGTAATGATATCAGTTCTAGAAACAGATCTAGTTTGAGAGTTAGGAGGAAGGGGAAAATGTGAAGAAGAGTGAAGAGTAGAATCATCAGCGTAAGAATGGATAGAATTAGTTGTAGTGTGAATTAAATTATTGATAAAAAGAAGGAAGAGAGTAGGTGAAAGAACAGAACCCTGTGGGACTAGGGTGTGTCATACTGAGGCGAAGTTTTTTTTGTTTGAGTTTGAAAAATCGGCCCATGGTATTAATGATGTAGTTTTATGTGCAGAATCATGTGATATCTTCAGATTTGAAAAGTTTTCATTTTTTGCTAGGTAAATTTTAACTTGAAATCTTATGAAAATTCAGTATTCCCACCCTTTTACCAACACCACTAAATAGCTTATTTAAAGTAAAGTAAATGTATCAGGTTAATTTATTAGGATGAAAATGATCCAGAATAGTGAAACGAATGATCTTGACACATTTATTAAATTTAATATTCCTTTAGAAAACAAAATCATCAAATACAAAAACCGCTTTTACTACTGCGACCCGGTGTTGCTGCACACCATAGAGAACATGTCTTTCTTGCTTCTGTTTCTACTCATCACCTCCCTGCTGACCACCTGAGCTCGGATGTAGCCTTCCCTCCTCTCCTGGCTGTACACGTGACTGCTGGCCTCGCTCACTTGCTGTACACAACGCTCTATACTCTGGGTGTGCGAGGGCCAGGCAGGGACATGCATGGGGTTGTCCAGGAAAGCTCTGACTTGAACATTGGTGAGGCTGCAGGTAAGAGGGGGCTCACTGCCAGCCTGGATGTTATCCAGATCTATGAGATCAGTGAGGGTCTTGGCACCTAGATTGACTTCAGGAGTCTTCCTGACCCTGAAGGAATCGTCACCAACTGATTCGTCATGCCCAGATCCTCTCATAAGTCTCATATCCAAGATCTTTTTGACTGCCACTCTTCTCTCCTCCTCATCCTTACTGCAGAGCATTGTCTGCAGAACTGCCTCGGGATGAGCATACCAGGAAGATCTCCTCACAGTCTGCTCCACAATCTGAACAACCTTCCTTGGCTGACTCCTCAGGAGCTCAAGCTGGAAGAGAACATGCCTCGGACCTTCGGAGAACGATGACTTGACCTTGGTGTTGAACCAATTTGGCAAGTAGACACTCACGATGAATTGGACAATAAGTCTCAGGTTGTGAAGCTGGTTCCCTTTCAGTTTATGATGAGCGACCCAAATTCTGCAGAACCTGAGAGCCGTTGTGAGCCACCTACAATGTGAGACTGGACCTATCTGCAGGTAAGCAAGTCTATCAGGCATGACCCCAGTTTTGATGGCACTGCAAATCATGTAACCATAGTACTGGTCAGTACTCAGGTCGTCAATGACAGTATGTGCAAGCTCAACGAGTGGAGGGCCAACTGTGATTTTTTCAAAGCTCGGATTTATTTCTAACTCAGTGGCAGAGTCCAGCATCTTGCCAAGAGGACCAGACCATCTGTTGTTTGAAAGAGTCTTGCCATCCAGCTCCTGGATCAGATGTCTGAGTGGCAACTCGTTGGTGTGGAGGTCACAAACAATCCAGACCAGCTTCCTCCCAATCTTCCGCTCTATCCACTGTATGACCCCCCCTTGCCACCCTGTGTTCGTGTTGGTGCTGTCCCCTCCAATGGCCTGCAGGGTCTGGTCTACGTTCCTCTCTCTGAGCCAGTTCACAATGTTATCTGCCACTATCTCAGCTGGTTTCCTGATGTCATCTTTCTCTGGAGTGAAATGCCACAAATACTTCCCTCCTGGTTCACTGCAGCAGGAGTAGTGTTCCTCCTTCACCATGGCAGGGAACAACTTGTCAGAATCTCCAACTTTCATGAACACTTTAGTGTCATCCCTTCTCCCATCAAAGAACAAACAATTGATTCCATTTTCCCTTATCAAACTCCTCTTCTAGGTTACTGACAAGTTTCTCCTGAGCTCTCCTTACTTTGTTATGATCTATCATCAGGTGTTATCAAACCACCGTCAACCCAGGCAGCTGTTGCTATCTCTGCAGTTTCTCTGAGACCAGTGTGGTGTCGCATGCTGGCCAGAGCTATGCTCGGGATATCTTTCCTATTTCGAATCTTATGCCTGGAAGGTTTGGGATCATTATTTTCTGGGTTAGGGACAACGTCACCATTCTCCTGGTCAGCACTCGGATCAGCCATGGGGAAGTCATTAAACTCTGAATCAGCTTGACTCCAATCATCGGCCTTTTTTACCTCACCCTGGGCCTCCTCAAGTCTCTTTTCCTCGGCAACTCTTCTCCTCTTCTGTCTCTCTGTGGCAGCCTCCTGTCTCTTGGACTCCGGAATAACTTGGCTAGAAATGATGAGAGCCCCTATACTGCCAGTCTTCTCTCTCTGTGCTTTGACAAATGCCAGTTCGATCACAGGAATCTTCAGTTAACGCTTGCAAATACAGGAGATGTGGGCCTCGGATTTACAGTCACGATCGCATCCAAACTCAGGACAGAGAACAATTGGGCACTTGCAAGTAATTATGTCAAATAACTGGTCCAGTTGCTTGGCAAAGCTGTCCTTAACTGCAAGTTTTCCTCTCCCAAGAGAGATATCTCTTGCCTTTTCCCAACTGCCTAGCAGTCTCTCACTAATCTTCTTCTGACTTGTTATGACTGGAGGCTTGAACTGAGCGTTAGCCAGAGTGTACTGTGCCAAGACAGCTTTGGTCATATCACTGGCAATTTCTTTGTTTGTGTAAGTTCTTTGGTTCTTTTCACTGATTTGCCTGATTAAAACACCGTATCTCAAAGCATCTCTCAATGTAGGCAACTCCGACTTCAGGAGCTCTCTCCCAGACCCAAGATAGTGACTGAGATGGCTGGATTTTTGGTTCCTCGTCCTGAGACAAGCAGCCATCGCAAATATTATGAACTTATAAATGCATCAGAATGTGAAACAGAAAAAAATATTGTTAGTTGGGTTGTTAAAGAATGAAGTCAGAAAGCAATGTTCACTATTTAATTGTAATGCACTAATGCAGCTGTACGTTAGATTTTCGATAAATTTCACGCTAAAATTTACCTAGCAAAAGGTTGCAAAATATTGAAACTGAAATTATTTTCTGTTTATATACACTAAAATCTACCAAAAAAGTGATGGGCCATTAGTTTTAGCTGATCTTCCCTCCTATGACACACCCTACTGTGGGACACCACTACTGGTAGAGAAAGAGCGAGAGATCGATCCCTCGACTACAACTGCCATGGATCGGTTCTTAAGGAAGCTAGAGATGAGAAAACAAAGTGGAGGAGAGAAACCAAAATAGGGAAGTTTAGATTGGAAAGACTTGTGCCATACCCTGTCAAATGCCTTGGAGATGTCGAGGGCCACGGCGAAAGTTTCCCCATAATCCCTAAGAGAGGATGACCAAAGATGGGTGTAATAGGAGAGCAGATCACCAGTAGATCTCGCCTGGTGAAAGCCATACTGGTGATCCGACAAAAGAGAAAGGCGTTCAAGGTGACGGAGAAGATGGGAGTTCAAGATAGTTTCGAAAATCTTATAGAGGGATGAAGTTAGGGCAAAAGGGCGATAGTTAGAGGGATTAGAATGGTCACCCTTCTTCGGGATGGGCTGAACCAAGGCATGCTTCCAAGAAGAAGGAAAAGTTTGGGTTTTGAGGCAAAGGCGAAAGAGGCGAGCAAGCACAGGGGCCAGGGCTTCAGCACCCTCCCTCAGAACACGAGGGGGTATTCCGTCCGGTCCATGCGTCTTACTCACATCCAACCTGGATAACACACCGGCAACCCTGCGAGTGGAGATTAAAGGAAAGTGCATAGGCTCAGTAGGAGGTGCAGGGGTAGGAGGGATAGAGTGGGAATCGTCTAAAGTGGAATTAGAGGTGAATAAGGTGCCAAAGAGGCTGGCTTTCTCAGGGGGAGAGTTGGCTATAGAGTTATCGGGTCGGATGAGGGGAGGAAAAGAAGGAGTGCAGAAGTTGTTACAGATGGTTTTAGTTAAGTACCAAAAGGATTTACTAGAGGAAGAATTAGTCAGGACAGCGGTCTTTCTTTTAATAAAATTCCTCTTGACCCTAGCCTTACAACGATTCCTAGAAGTAATGAAAGAGGTGTGGCCTATCTCTCACCCTGCAAGCAAGAGAGCAGGAGCGATCAAACTATGATTGTAATGTGAAAGTTTTGGTAGAAGATGGGATAAATGCACTCATACCGCTCTGTATAACCCCTGCAATGCTGTCAGCACATACCGAGGCGTCCCGAATGGAAAAGCAACATTCATCCCAAGGAAAGCTGGTGAAGAATTCTCTCAAGGATTGCCAGCTTGCCCTCCGATAGTGCCATAGTTGACGTTTGGAGGGGGGTGGGGAAGGTGGTCGCGCCTAGTTTCGTTTAGTAGAAATAAGGTTGTGATCAGAAGACCCTAAGGGGGCAGAAATTGAGTATGAATAGTGTGAGGGGTTAGAGGTAAAACAAAGATCAAGAATGTAAGCAAGTTGATCGTGTCGATCAGGAACGCGTGTAGGGTGTTGATTATTTGTTCCAAATCATTAAGTAGGGAAAAAGAGAGTGCCTCAGCTCCACCTGGGTCATCCCTTGCAGGGCCAAGTCACTCTCTCTGATGTACATTGAAATCCCCTAGGTAGAGGAACTCGGTGTTGGGGTGTGTGGATAGCAATGACTCATGGCAAGAAGTGAGATAGTCAAAGAGTTCGAAATAGTTGGTAGAGTTTGGAAAACAGTATAGAAAACAAAGAAAAATAGTCACAGTAGGTAGAGATATTTTGAGCCAGATGACACCATAAAGGGAAGATTCAAGATCTGTGAGTCGAGCTATAGGTGTACGTGTGTTGCAGTAGGCGGATACACCTCCCTTAGAACGGAAGGAGGTATAAAGGTTGTAGTTGGAGACTTGAAGTGGTTTGGGTGAAGCTGCTTTGGTCAGTTGAAGTTCGGAAAGTAGTAAGAGGTTGGGGGAAGAGGTTAATAGATGATGCTCCACAGAAGGAGAATTGGATCTCAGTCTGCGAATGTTCGAAAAATGAAGTGTGAAAAAAACCCGATCCTCCAGCAACCGCGGTGGTGTCAGTTGAGGCCCCAGTAGCTTGATGATGATCAGGTCGGCCCTGGGATCCACAACCTTCCCGACCAGTGGGACCCATCCGAGAAGGCCCCGCTTCAATATTAATATAAAATGACATAAGAGAACAAAATAGAATGAATAAAACAGATCAAGAATTAGTGCGGTTATATTTGTGGTGTTGTCAATAGTGAGAGAGATAGTTGAGTCCCTGCAGTTGTGTGTAAATGAGGCTAGTTACATGTGGTATTATATAAATTACACTTCCCGAATTAACTAGATAATTAGAAGCAATGCATATCTTATCACTACCTTCTCACATGTTGGATGACATTTCTGTCATCCACGAACCTCTGATTGCGCAGGTCAACACCAAGTGCCCAACCCTCAATGGACTTAACCCCTGTATCTCACACAACAGACGTGGTAAAGGAGCCCTTTGAATTACCTTCTATATTATCTCATAAATAAAGAGTTGCTATATTATCGGTTAGTTCATTATTGATAACCATAGAGAGTGCTATATTTTGGTACATAAATATAAATGCCTGATAGTTTGTGTGTGAACGTTAAATACTATTAAACAAATACGAAATAACTACAAGAGATACAAGGTACTAGTTGGAGAGAGCACCAGTAGATGGGATTACCTGACATCTCACTGGCTCAGCTCATAAAGAGGCAGTAAGTGAGATATGAAACTACTCGATTATGGATGACAGGTGGTGAGATGGCCCCAAACATTCCACAACTAGATTTGAATGTGGCATCGGTGAAGATCAAATATACGTATAAATTTGACCAAGCATACAGTGTGCTGTATTCACACTGTCCCAAATGTGCAGGCATGCATATGAGACTCACTTTCACTTTCATGTGAATAATATAATGCAATGCTAACTACATAGAAGTCTCAACCCACACCACCTTCACTCTCTATTCCCCTCACCCCTAAAATTCACATTGCTGAACACCATCTTTTGACAGTATATGGCATCTTTGCATGCTGATTCGAAATTTTTTTTCTAGATTAGCAGGGTTCCTGTCCTGGACATGACTTTTCACTGTCACAGTAGATTTTCTGAAGTCTGAGATTCTCTGAACGCTGGCCGTGCTGGTTGGATGTGTCAGCCTTGTACTCTGCGACAACACTGCTGATTTTCACTGGCTGCCTAATGTTTGCACCATGCCTGGGGCAAGTGGTGGGCAGAAACTTGTGAAAGCTTTGGCTCGAGAAGAAAAGATTGCACCACTGAACAGCATAGAAGACAACCTGCGGCTTTCAAGTAGCGAATCAGAAGCAGATGATCCGCGGCTAACAACAATGGAGGTGACAGACAGTTTCCAAGAGGTGATTAGTAAGACAGAAAAGAAGGGGAGGCGAGAGTTGGCATACAAAAGTAAAGGAAGTGATAGTTATGAGATCATGAATGATAGGAGGAAAAGGACTGCACACGCAGAAGATAGCAGACAGAATTCAATTGGGAATAAAACGCAGCAGGTTGGTCGAATGAATCATCGTGACAACTAATGTGCCGAGCAACCAGGGTGGTGGAAACCGCTCAGGTAGGAGGACTTTGATCTTTCCAAGTGATTTAAGCATGTCATTCTATGAGCGATTGCTCTGGGCTGCTACACTGGGAAGAAAGCATAAAAAGTTTGAACCCTTGCTTAAGGAAGGTCGAAATAATTCCTATCTGACTGTAATTGGGGATTAGCGGTAAAGTTTTCGACGAAGACAGGATTTAAGGAGGTGATAATGACGATGCCTCAGGACGCAGAACACCACACCTGGCACACCAAGGTTATCGTCTTCATGTACCCGATTATATTGGATCCTGATTTTCTTCTTGACGATACACGATTCGTATGGGCAAAGTGACACGAAATCCGGGGCGAGAAGAACCAAGTGGTAGCCTTGATGAAGGGAATAGGATATAGGAGAATTGCAAAGTTTATTGAACAAGTTTTTTTTGTGTTACAAGTGTAGCAGGTGGGGCCATATGACCTGAAAATGTCAAAGTGAATGTCGGTGTCGTTACTGTGGAAAAACTCATAATTCAGTGGAATGTGGAAATAAAATAAAGACTGGGCAACATGTTGTGCCGTGCTGTTGCAATTGTGGCGGCGCGCATAATACAGGTTCCTCAATTTGCAATAAGAAGCCACAGATGCGTAGTATGCGCTGGCAGAGCATGGGGGATGTGCAACAGCGAGAAAAGAAGGAAGGGCGAGGAGTTGCAGGTGAGACAACTCTATCTTCAACTGAGACTGTGAGTAAGAAGAGGGTGGAACAGAGTGACACGTTGAAGGTAACAGGAAATGCTGCAAGAGCTACACCAAAAGTTGTTCCAGAAGATAAGGTAATTGACAAGTTTGGTGATGCGTATGGTGTAGTAGTTCAACTCAGGCAAGAAATTCAGATGCTTAGAAAAAAGGTAGAGGACAACCAGAAGATAATTGCCTATTTTCGTGAACATAGAAATGTGGATGTTGAACTAAAAGGAAAAAAGGTTAAAAATAATACAGTGATAAATTTGGACAAACCATCTTTGCTATTAGTAGAGCGGATAATGGAAAAATCGTGCAAATGGTGATACAAGCATGAAATTTGGCATGATCATACCCTAGGGGCTACTGGTCAAATCTGCCTAATTGGCCATTTGGAAATCCAAGATGGCGGCTATTTTTTAAGATGGCTGCCAAATTGACCTTCAGAAGATGATTTTTTTTATAGAAATTGATATAGTTGGTCAATCTAAATGATCTTAGTGTCGATATGTATGTTTTCAAGCATGCTCAGATTATTTTTTTCTATTTCTGATACTCTCAGATATATATGTGTCTTATTTATGACTGGTTTTATGTTTTTTCCAACTGGGTGAGGGTAGCATGCAGAGGGTCTCTGCATGTGAGGGAGTGATTGTCGGGCACTACCAGGGCACACTGGTGATATCACTGCTGAATCGGCTACTTGTGCAATTAACCAGGTCGTTCACATATATTTATTATTTGGGTTTAAGTAACGAAACCCAAACGGTAGTTCCTTGTTTTATTATAAAAGGATTGTATATATATTTCCTGAGTGTAGATCGACCGTAAGTTCCACTGTTTAGGAGCGAATGAGAAAGGGACGGCGTTTATGCATTATAAACGTTCGGTCACGTCCTTACGATATTACTTTCTGTGAGCGACTGAGGAGTGAGGGCCTCGGTGTGCGGGCTTACAGATATGCTGACTATGGGTCTCTCCCTCCTGGGAGAGTTGCCCTCTCACGTCTACAACCCATGTCTTACTCATAGAGAGTGGAAAGTTGCAGGGGGTGAATCTGAATATAATATCAGATGTATTGACCCATTTATATAACATGTTCTGTTGATGAGACAGGGGGCCCATTACATCCCTCGGTCATCTACCAGCCGACCTCCGTGAGGCCTAAATAACTCACAGAGTACAGTACGTCCTAGACAACCCTAACCATGTTATAAACAGATATGTAGACACTAAGCTGGGGATTCTACTACTGTAGGGGTATTAGCTACTACAGGGGACCTAGACTTTAGTGTCGTACGGGTTAGTATGTTATGAACAATGTTGAATTTGGATGACACTGCCCTGTAATAACAGAACAGGAACATAATTGCCAGAATTAACAAAATAGAGGGAATTGTAAGACTTGGTAGTGCAAATTCCCGTGATAGGTAAAATGGCAAGTTATTTTTCAAATCAGCAAAATGTGTCTCGTTCAAGAAAGCTATAACTTTTAATTTCTCTGATACTATTTGAATATCCTTAATAGTGAAATTCATTATAGGAAGTTGAATTAAAGCAGACTTGAGTTTTATATTTAAAGCAAAATGCTGATGAGTAGGCAAGGTCCATAATGTACTACAAATGATTTCACAGTAATCAGGAGCCTTGTAATGCCCTTTAACAACTAGCTGCTTAACACCATCATGGCATTTTAAAATGACAGTAGTGAGATTTGGAAAGAACAAATACTGCACATTGTGAAGATGAGGGTGGAACACAATCTTTAGACTAACTGGCCTATAACTGCATTGCGCTAGCGCTGTGCGTACATTTGGCTGTATGACTGCCAATTCACATATTCCCTCTGCAGCAGGAATAAATGCTAACAAGTAGGCTGGACATACGTGTAGGTGTACATAAGACGACTTACACCGTGACAGTACCTCAGAATCCTCTATTGATAACAAAGAATACTCTTCATCTACTAAGAATAGTTTTTTAGGCCTATCCAGGGTATACAGTGTGTCGTTCACAAACCAGGGGAAGGGTTCTAAATGCCATGCATTAAACTCATGTTGCCCTCGCATAGGAATGTGGATCAGAATTGTATTGTACGTGAGAGTTGACTCCAACAGTGGGTATTAATAGTGAACCTCATTGTCATTAAAAATAGGGGTTAAATGATACTGCAACTTGGCTATTTTTAAAGCTTCAAGAAGCGTCTGCACAGGCATAAGCTTCGCGTCCACACGTCCTATCCCGGCATCTACAATGCTGTCTATTAGTTCATTTTTAGAGGTTACAATTTTATGAACTGAAATTTCAGCAGCATGCAAATATTCTGTGAAATAAAGGAGCCATTCTAATGTCGGGATTGCTTTCTGTAACCTAGTTACAATCCTTGAAACTTGGTTAGACTCCACTATGATTGCACTAACCTTTGATTCTAGAGCAGTAATCGCGTGAAGGGTTTGAGAAATAACACGATTCTGTTGAGATACAGCCTGAACGACAACGTTCATTCGGTCCCCCAATTTAGCTACGTCATCGGCCGTTGCCGTGCCAAACAAGGCGCTTTGGATGAGACCCACAAAATTAAAGAGACCCCTTTTTCGTCGTGCCTGAGAATGCACTTCTTTAGCAAGATCCGCTTGAGACGCAGGTAGATTTTTCCCAACATCGACGAGAAACTCGCGAAGGTTCTGGAGACGAAAGTGTAGAAGGTCTATAGTTTGTGAAACTATTGTCGAATTCTTAGAAGCTGTGCTGAGACCATGAAGGATGTTCAATGCTGATTGTAGTTGGCCGTCGACGTTTTCCATCTGACGTGGAAGTTGGAGTAGTGGATGTAGTTCATACTTGATGTTCACCGCGTCCTCAATTATGAGAACGCGTCCGAGAGGTGCCACAAGTACACCTGGTTTAAGGACTGACGTGGACATGTCTGTCAACACAACGGTGCCACAACAGAGTAGAAGCAACACACTGAAGATCCAAGCCATTCTATTTATACAGGGTGTTACGTCTGTATAGAAAACGTGATCCTTCAAGCCGAGTTCCGAGTTGAGTCTAGTGTGGAGGGTGGGCGGGGCCTCTTCCTGGTGATGCAAGTGCTGCTCCTGGTTTCCTTGGCAACGAAGAGACGCTTCTACCTTGGTGAGAGACGAGTCCACTTCAAACTAGGGGAGGTTCTCCACAGTCGATCAGAAACTGCTGATGATTGGTTATCAATCTGTTCGTTGCTAGGTCGCTAGCGAGACTGCAGTGTGCCAAGTCTTCACAGTCTACTTATATATGGAAATCTTGTATGATGACACCGGAACTTCGTAATTAACGCTGGCGACACAACAAAACTGTTCAGCTGCTTGTGAAATATCAATTGTTAGTCCAAGTTATGAAACCTTTCTTCAACACTGCAACACAGTAACTAGAAAATTCTGAGTGGGGCCTACTTCAACCGGCACAAACTGGATATTTACCAACAGGCTGTAATATATGTATATTACGAATTCTGCACGTTTTTTGTATGTGACAGAGATAAGGAGCACTCACTAAATATCGTATCGATACGGGATATAGTTTTAAACACTCGGATTATGTAACGGGTCACTACTGTGTGTTTTCAGTTTTTCACAAAAACACTGACGGTTTGATACGACTACCAGTTTAAGAATCCGTACACACCGCTTGCCACCTATATGAATCGGCTACTTGTGCAAGTAACCAGGCCGTTCACATATATTTATTATTTGGTTTTAAGTAACGAAACCCAAACGGTAGTTCCTTGTTTTATTATAAAAGGATTGTATATATATTTCTTGAGTGTAGATCGACCGTAAGTTCCACTGTTTAGGAGCGAATGAGAAAGGGACGGCGTTTATGTATTATAAACGTTAGGTCACGTCCTTACGCTATTACTTTCTGTGAGCGACTGAGGAGTGAGGGCCTCGCTGTGCGGGCTTACAGATATGCTGACTATGGGTCTCTCCCTCCTGGGAGAGTTGCCCTCTCATGTGTACAACCCATGTCTTACTCATAGACAGTGGAAAGTTACAGGGGGTGAATCTGAATATAATATCAGATGTATTGACCCATTTATATAATATGTTCTGTTGATGAGACAGGGGCCTATTACACTGCTGGGCAACCCAGCATGGGGTTCAGTGTCAGCTATGAAAAAGCATGTCATACTGCAACAGCTTAGTGTCCCAAATGCTGCTTAACCAACCCCAAATCAGTTAAGCAGCCGCACCTGAATTGACAGGATGTGCCAGCGCGGGAGAGCTGAGCCAAGGATAACGGGGTTTTAGTTATCTGGATGGTGCACAGATCGCACGGGACTAATGACACTTGATGAACGATCGAACTAGGTGTAGGGCAAAAGGCATGAACCTAGTTATATCCCATCCAAGAAAGTGCTCATGAGGTGGTAAAAGGATAAACCCTCGGCCCTGAAGATCAAAAATAGTTATGGACACAAAATCTACCAACAAATCATTCCTCACTGACTGGACAAAGTGCTGTCTTTGTCAACAGGATAAGAAGGAAGATCTTAAGTCTCCACATGCAAATCCTGCCAAAAAGGAGATGACGGTTACAAGAGCTTGGCAAGGAATATTCCTCTATTTCATTCAATCAATGTACTGCCAATCAAGCTTGACCCTGCAAGACTTGTTGAAGATGATGGGATAGAGGAGACCTTGAGGAGAAACAAGGCACAGTATCATGAGAGTTGCAGACTTCTGTTCAACAACACAAAGTTAAATAGAGCTCAGAAAAGGCGAACCTCTGCGGTTGCTACAGAGGAGGGCAGCAGTACCAAGATACCACGAATGGTCAGAGACCCCAAAGCAACAGAATGCTTTCTACGTGAGGAGAAGCTTCGGGAGATGACATAAGACATGCAATGACAATGAAACTTAATAAAAGATTGAATGATTGTGCGAAGACACTTAGCGATGGAAAACTCCGCGCCAAACTAAGTGCAGGAGATGTTGTGGCACAAGAACTGAAGTATCACCCTCGCTGCCTGGCAGACCTGTACAACCGAGAAAGAACACACCGAAATGCTCATGAGCAAGAAGAAGCACAAGAGCTTCATCCGAACAAGGACGCATACCCAACTGCTTTCTCTGAACTGGTCACTTACATCACTCAGATGATAGCTTCTAGTGAAGGTACTGAACCACCCATTTTCAGACTTGCTGACCTGGTGACACCCTACAGACAGAGACTTGAGCAGCTGGGTGTTGGATCGCCCGATGTTCATGCTAATCAACTGAAGGACCAGCTGCTTTTTCACATCCCCCAGCTGCAAGCTCATCACCAAGGAAGAGATAACCTACTGGATTTTGAGAAAGATGGTGGCTCAATCCTGGCACAAGCAAGCAAATACGGTGACGCGATCCATCTGTCCAAGGCTGCTGGGATGATACGACGGGACATACTTCAGCAGAAGTCACACTTCAGCAGTACATTTTATGAAGGATGCATTGAACAGGCTGTTCTACCATCACTGCTTCAATTTGTATGCATGATCGAACATGGTGCAGATATCAAATCCCAACTCCAGCATGACATATCGAAGTCTGACCTTGCTATGTCACAGCTCTTACAGTACAACTGCTTTGCCAACTACAAGGTAGGAACACAAATCCACAGACCCTCCAAGGACCATGAGACACCTTTTGCTATCTACGTCGGCGTGTCTGTGCTTGCTAAGACAAGAAAGAGGCAGCTCATCGACATGCTGCATGAAAATGGGGTCAGCGTTTCATATGACAGTGTTCTACAATTATCAGCCCAGCTAGGAGAAGCAGTTGTATGCCAGTACGTGGAAGATGGAGTGGTGTGTCCATCAATCTTGAGGAAGCAGTTGTTCACGACATCAGCAGTGGGCAACATTGACCACAACCCCACTGCGACCACGGCCAAAAGGTCCTTCCATGAGACCAGTGTGTCCATCTTCCAACATGCAAGCCCTGAGCAGGCTGGTGAGGAGCGTGAGCCACTCAGACGGAATGCAGATACGATGGTCAAGAAAGTTCCTGAGCTTCCAGAGGCATTCACCAATGTCCGACCAGCTTATATTATGAAGAATCCCAATCCTCCCTTGGTAGCACCTCATTCATTGCCAGGACCTGAGTCAATCCAGTCAGACCTGCAGGAAGAGTATGCTAATGCTTTCGCTCTGGACTTTCCTTCACAGCACTTTGCAGCTGCATATGTGAACAGCAGTAAATGCACAAAGATGTACTGTCAGGAGAAGTCACAGGACATGCTAATAGTGAGTACCTTTTTTTTTTTAGTAAGTTCTTTTTTGTTATAATTTTTTTAACTAAAAGTGCTATTTTATGTGGATAAAATGTTACAATAGACTTAAAACCATAAACAAAAATCTGAGCATGCTTGAAAACATACATATCGACACCAAGATCACTCAGATCGACCTAATACAACAAATTCTAGAAGAAAAATCAACTTTTGAAGGTCAATATGGCGGCCATCTTGAAAAATACCCGCCATATTGGATTTTTAAATGGCCAATCAGGCAGACTTGTCAAGTAACCATTAGAGAATTACCATGCCAAATTTGGTGCTTGTATCACCATTTGCATGATTCTCTTGAAAAATTGCATTTAGCTGCCCCCAATATACGGGGGACCGGAAATGTGGACATTAGGGAAGAGATAACCCACAAGTGGGGTGACATCCCCGAAGTATTACATGATAAGGTATTAGCTCGAGTGAAAGAAGTAATGGAACAGTTTGTGAATGAGAGAATAAGTTTAGTTTCTGTTGTTAAGAGGGAAAATGGAGGACACTAGTTTAAGTATACTTTCATGGAATATTAATAGCTTTCATCCTAGGACCACAGATGTGCATGCTTATGCACTGTTGTATAAGATGGATGTTATAGCCTTACAAGAGACGGGCACGGAGGATGGTAATTTGATGAATTTACGTAAACATTAATGTTTCTGTTTACCAGCTAATAATAGAAATAATACAATAGGTCTGTTAACTTATGTTCGGAAAAATGTACCGGTTGAATTGGTAATAGCTGACAAGCAGAATGGGGTTGAAAGTTTGTATGTTAAATTCTACGTCCATGGGAAGTCTATGTACATCCTCAAAATTTGGATATTGATGACATGCCTGAGTGCCTATTTAATGCTGTTATTGTTTTGGTCGGTAATATTAATGCTAGACACGAATTCCTGGGTACTATGGAACCCAGCAAAATTAATGTAAGGAGATGATTACACTTCTTGGAGGAGTTTGATGATATTGAAATATTGGAGGAAGGTTAGATTATGCAGTATGTTTTAATACATGTGGAATAAGAGCGAATGCTGAGATAGTTAGGGATTTGCTTAGTGATCATTATGCATTGTTAACAAAATACAAAAGTTAATTAAGCTGAAAAGATATTGGTTGCCGGAAGACAAAAAACAAGAGCTGATCACTACTATACAGTATTGGTACACAGATTATGAACCAAAGGATGTTGATAACTTTTGTGATAATTTATTACATATTATTGATTCTGTTTTGACAAGAAAGTTTAGTTATAAAAGATAAATCAATAATGGGAAACGCAATATGTTAATGGCAAATTGGTTCAGGGCTGGAGTAAACTCCTTAGAAAGGTGCAAATAGAATGGATTGCAAATCCAAATGATAATGAAATCAAGGAAGTACTGAAAGAAACTAAAAAAAATGTGTAGTGAAATCAAGCATGAGGCGCGGAATAAATACTGGCCAGACTTTTTAGGGATAATTGCTAAAGGCAAGAGCTTGGGTAACATATGAATGAGAATGAACAAAGTGTTAAGTGTTCTAAGCAAGGGCAACAGCTACGCTGACCCACAGAGCAGGCCTCGTCAATTTTTCAGAAATGGGCTGGGACTGCTAGTTTTGCCGTATTACCTCAGAGTGTGCAGGCCTCATTACAAAGTAAGTGTAGACTTAGGCGTGAGTTAATACAAAGTCAGTGTACACTGGGGGATGATACATGTGTTCCTATAACGAGAAGCGAGTTATTATGTGCGATTGAAAATGGAAAGTCTACGATACCCGGTGATGAGGAATAACATATGATATCCTTAACTATCTGGCCGGTATTAGAGAAGGGCCCCTGTTAGACTTGTTTAATATGTCTTATAATGGAGGTTGTATCCCTCTTAAGTGGAAGAAAGCAGTAATCATACCAATACCAAAGAACAATGGAGATTTTCGTTCCATATCTTTGACCTCTTGTTTTAGTAAAATGAGGGAAAGAATAATATTAAACAGGTTGTTGTAAAAAGTGGAAAATATCTTGGCGCCCAATTTACATGGATTTATGAAAGGGAGAAGTACTGCAGACTGTGTTGTAAAGTGTTTGAATAACTCCAAGGCGACATGCAGGATTTTTGCATACTGTACTTAAAAGGGGCCTTTGATATGGAAAATAAAGAAGCCATAATTGAGGAACTAATTAATTTAGGGGTTTCTTGGAAGTTGCTGAAATGGATTGTGGATTACTTAAGTAACAGAATGGCTAGCGTATGGTTTCATGGTTGGTACTCAGAAGAAAGAGAGATGGAGTTGAGGACTCCACAGGGAGCTGTACTTAGCCCAATCTTTTTAACATATTGAAGAACATAATGGCTCGCTACGAATTTCTTGGAGACATACAGGTTGTAATATATGCTGAAGATATACGTTTACAGTGTAAAGGTATGAGAAACATGCAAAAGGCTTTAAATGCATTGAGTACACTTTGTTGTAGAATCGGCCTTGTAATTAACAATGAAAAACTAAATATTAGGTCATAAATTATGAACAAAGGGATTTATTTTTGAACGGATTAAGGCTAGAAAAAGTTAATATTTACAAATACCTTGGGATGTGCTGTATACCCTCCCACACTTCCACTTACTACAATCAGCATTGTCGATACTAGTCTCCGAGACTCTTGAATCACGACAGTATGAACCCGCATCCAAAGCCATCACTCCTTCAGTTGATAGGGTGTTTTACCCAGAATATAGACTTTCAAACAAGTGATCGTGGGCCCTTCGTGCTCGGTGGCGAGTCCTGTGGTACAGTTTACCGAGGCATGAAAGTTCGAACTCTCGTGCTTGACTAGCGCGCAACCGCCGTACTGGCTGACAGCGTACAGCGACATCGTTTTCCAGGTGGTCGTGGTTGCTATAATCATGGTCGTGGTTGTTATAATCATGGTCGTGGTTGTTATAATCATGGTCGTGGTTGTTATAATCATGGTCGTGGTTGTTATAATCATGGTCGTGGTTGTTATAATCATGGTCGTGGTTGTTATGATCATGGTCGTGGTTGTTATAATCATGGTTGTGGTTGTCATGATCATGGTCGTGGTTGATATAATCATAGTCGTGATTGTTATAATCGTGGTCGTGGTTGTTATAATCATGGTCGTGGTTGTTATAATAATGGTCTTGGTTATTATAATCAAGGTCGTGGTTATGATCGTTCTCGTGGTTGTTATGATCATAGTCGTAGATGTTATAATCATAGTCGTGGTTGTTATAATCATGGTCGTTATTGTTATAATCACGGTCGTGGTTGTTATAATCATTTTCGTGGCTGTTATAATCATGGTCGTGGCTGTTATAATCATGGTCGAGGTTGTTATAATCATGGTCGTGGTTGTTATAATCATGGTCGTTATTGTTATAATCACGGTCGTGGTTGTTATAATCATTTTCGTGGCTGTTATAATCATGGTCGTGGCTGTTATAATCATGGTCGAGGTTGTTATAATCATGGTCGTGGTTATGATCATAGTCGTGGTTGTTATAAGCATGGTCGTGGTTGTTATAAGCATCGTCGTGGTTGTTATAATCATGGTCGTGCATGTTATAATCATGGTAGTTGTTGTTATAATCATGGTCCTGGTTGTTATAATCTTGGTCCTGGCTGATATAATCATATTCGTGGTTGTTATAATCATGGTCGTGGGTGATATAATCATAGTCGTAGTTGTTATAATCATGGTCGTGGTTGTTATAATCATGGTCGTGGTTGTTATAATCTTGGTCGTGGTTGTTATAATCATGGTCGTGGTTGTTATGATCATAGTCGTGGTTGTTATGATCAGTCGTGGTTGTTTTAATCATGGTCGTGGGTATTATAATCATATTCGTGGTTGTTATAATCAGGTTGTGGTTGTAATAATCATGGTTGTG